>JACXGM010016902.1:7299-20217 GCA_016801145.1 Umbra pygmaea
CTGGTCCCCCTTTTTAAACAGGGGAACCACCACCCCGGTCTGCCACTCCATTGGCACTGTCCCAAACTTCCACGCAATGTTGAAGAGGCGTGTCAACCAAGACAGCCCCTCCACACCCAGAGCTTTCAGCATTTCTGGACGGATCTCATCAATCCCTGGGGCTTTGCCACTGTGGAGTTGTTTGACTACCTCAGTGACTCCCACCAGGGAAATTGACGACGATCCCCTGTCATCCTCTAGCTCTGCCTCTAATATAGAGTGCATATTAGTCGGATTCAGGAGTTCCTCAAAGTGCTCCTTCCACCGCCCTATTACCTCCTCCGTTGAGGTCAACAAAGTCCCATCCTTACTGTATACAGCTTGGATGGTTCCCCGCTTCCCCCTTCTGGCGTGGCTGACGGCTTTCCAGAAGCACTTTGTTGCCGACCGAAAGTCCTTCTCCATGTCTTCTCCAAACTTCTCCCACACCTGCTGCTTTGCCTCTTTCACGGAAGATGCTGCAGCCCTTTGGGCCCTATGGTACCCTGCAACTGCCTCTGGAGTCCAACACTCCTTCTTCAGTCGGACGGCTTCCGTGTCCACCACAGTGTTTGTAGGTTATCGCCCCTTGAGGCACCCAAGACCCTAAGACCACAGCTCCCCACCGCAGCTTCAGCAATGGAGGTTTTGAACATTGTCCACTCGGGTTCAATGCCCCCAGCCTCCACAGGGATGCACGAAAAGCTCAGCTGGAGGCGTGAGTTGAAAGTCTGTCGGACAGTGGCCTCCTCCAGACGTTCCCAATTCACCCGCACTACCCGTTTGGGTTTACCAGGTCTGTCCAGATTCTTCCCCCACCCCCTGACCCAACTCACCACCAGATGGTGATCGGTTGACCGCTCCGCCCCTCTCTTCACCCGAGTGTCCAGAACATAAGGCCTTATTATAAAATCGATCATTGACCTTTGACCTAGGGTGCTCTGGTACCAAGTACACTTATAAGCATCCCTATGTTTGAACATTGTGTTCGTTATAGACAACCAATGACTAGCACAGAAGTCCAACAACGAACAACCACTCGGGTTTAGATCAGGGAGGCCGTTCTTCCCAATCACACCTCTCCACGTATCTCCATCATTGCCCACGTGTGCGTTGAAGTCCCCCAGCAGAACTATGGAATCCCCAACTGGAGCCCCATGTAGGACTCCATTCAAGGTCTCCAAGAAGGCTGAATACTCTGAACTCCTGTTTGGTGCATATGCACAAACAACAGTCAGAGTTTTCCCCCCCACAACCCGCAGGTGCAGGGAGGCGACCCGCTCGTCCACAGGGGTAAACTCCAACGTAGCTGCGCTATTTCTATGTAAATATGTCTTGACTCTTGTCCATAATTTTCCACAGGGGATCTATGTAAATAAGTGTTGTCCATAATGTTCCAGTGTATCTATGTAAATAAGTGTTGTCCATAATGTTCCAGGGTATCTATGTAAATAAGTGTTGTCCATGATATTGCATTGTATCGATGTAAATAAGTGTTGTCCATAATGTTTAGGGTATCTATGTAAATAAGTGTTGTCCATGATGTTCCAGGGTATATATGTAAATAAGTGTTGTCCATAGTTTTCCAGGATATCTATGTAAATATGTGTTGTCCATGATGTTCCAGGGTATCTATGTAAATAAGTGTTGTCCATGATATTCCAGGGTATATATGTAAATAAGTGTTGACCATGATGTTCCAGGGTATCTATCAGCCACGGTCGGTGGATCTTAATTGGGGAGGGTGGGAGTGGAGCTTGGGAGTGGAGCAAATGGAATGTTTCTCAATGCACTAAACCCAGTGTGCAACGCACCAAACCCAGTGTGCAACGCACCAAACCCAGTGTGCAACGCACCAAACCCAGTGTGCAACGCACCAAACCCAGTGTGCAACGCACCCAACCCAGTGTGCAACGCACCCAACCCAGTGTGCAACGCACCAAACCCAGTGTGCGATACTATTCTGTTTCCCCCAGTACAGACAGTAATATGAGCCCACCCTCCCAAATTAAGATCCACCGACCGCGGCTGGTTTCTATGCAAATAAGTGTTGTCCATAATTTTGCGCAGGGGATCTATGTAAATTAGTCTTGTCCATAATGTTCCAGAGTATCTATGTAAATAAGTGTTGTCCATAATTTTGCGCAGGGCATATGAATAAGTGTTGTCCATAATTTTCCAGGGTATCTATGTAAACAAGTGTTGTCCATAATGTTCCAGGGGATCTATGGGAGACTGTTTGTGTGGATCGTCGACAAGATCAATGCAGCTATCTTCAGGCCTTCGTCATGTGAGAGTAATATTGTAAGGAGGTCCATCGGCCTGCTTGACATCTTTGGGTTTGAGAACTTCACTGTGAACAGGTGGGTTGCTTGAGTCAAGCTTTCGGAATGCTGCAGCCCTTTGTTAAATGTTAAACATACTGTACAGTATAATCTTTGGCTATATAGGCTACATTGGAATAGAATACAGTGCCTTGCGAAAGTATTCGGCCCCCTTGAACTTTTCGAACTTTTGCAACATTTCAGGCTTCAAACATAAAGATATGAAACTGTAAATTTTTGTGAAGAATCAACAACAAGTGGGACACAATCATGAAGTGGAACAAAATTTATTGGATATTTCAAACTTTTTTAACAAATAAAAAACTGAAAAATTATTCAGCCCCCTTAAGTTAATACTTTGTAGCACCACCTTTTGCTGCGATTACAGCTGTAAGTCGCTTGGGGTATGTCTCTATCAGTTTTGCACATCGAGAGACTGAAAGTTTTGCCCATTCCTCCTTGCAAAACAGCTCGAGCTCAGTGAGGTTGGATGGAGAGTGTTTGTGAACAGCAGTTTTCAGTTCTTTCCACAGATTCTCGATTGGATTCAGGTCTGGACTTTGACTTGGCCATTCTAACACCTGGATATGTTTATTTGTGAACCATTCCATTGTAGTTTTTTGCTTTATGTTTTGGATCATTGTCTTGTTGGAAGACAAATCTCTGTCCCAGTCTCAGGTCTTTTGCAGACTCCATCAGGTTCTTCCAAAATGGTCCTGTATTTGGCTCCATCCATCTTCCCATCAATTTTAGCCATCTTCCCTGTCCCTGCTGAAGAAAAGCAGGCCCAAACCATGATGCTGCCACCACCATGTTTGACAGTGGGGATGGTGTGTTCAGGGTGATGAGCTTTGTTGCTTTTACACCAAACATAACGTTTGCATTGTTGCCAAAAGGTTCGGTTTTGGTTTCATCTCACCAGAGCACCTTCTTCCACATGTTTGGTGTGTCTCCCAGATGGCTTGTGGCAAGCTTTAAACAACACTTTTTATGGATATCTTTCAGAAATGGCTTTCTTCTTGCCACTCTTCCATAAAGGCCAGATTTGTGCAGTATACGACTGATTGTTGTCCTATGGACAGACTCGCCCACCTCAGCTGTAGATCTCTGCAGTTCATCCAGAGGGATCATGGGCCTCTTGGCTGCGTCTCTGATCAGTCTTCTCCTTGTATGAGCTGAAAGTTTAGAGGGACGGCCGGGTCTTGGTAGATTTGCAGTGGTCTGATACTCCTTCCATTTCAATATTATCGCTTCCACAGTGCTCCTTGGGATGTTTAAAGCTTGGGAAATCTTTCTGTATCCAAATCCGGCATTAAAATTCTCCACAACAGTATCTCGGACCTGCCTGGTGTGTTCCTTGTTCTTCATGATGCTCTCTGTGCTTTCAACAAACCTCTGAGACTATCACAGAGCAGGTGCATTTATACGGAGACTTGATTACACACAGGTGGATTCTATTTATCATCATTAGTCATTTAGGTCAACATTGGATCATTCAGAGATCCTCACTGAACTTCTGGAGAGAGTTTGCTGCACTGAAAGTAAAGGGGCTGAATAATTTTGCTCGCCCATTTTGTCAGTTTCTTATTTGTTAAAAAAGTTTGAAATTTCCAATAAATTTCGTTCCACTTCATGATTGTGTCCCACTTGTTGTTGCTTCTTCACAAAAAATTACAGTTTTTTATCTTTATGTTTGAAGCCTGAAATGTGGCAAAAGGTCGAAATGTTCAAGGGGGCCGAATACTTTCGCAAGGCATTGTATATGATATAACATGTTATGACATTATCATTTCATATACATTTTGTGTATAAGGTATTTATTCAATACTGTAAGTTGCTCTGGATGGGAGTGTCTGCTAAATATATTATTGAAAATCATTGATAGCAATAGATACTTTTATTAGTTTTGTGGTTGACATACTCACTTCATGGTTTAACAGTATAATGTATCTGTTACCGTGTACTAATACCCTTGTCAAATTCCTTTCTTGTAGCTTTCAGCAATTGTGCATCAACGTTTCCAATTAACATCACAGACACAGATACTTTTTACAGTTCAAATTAGGCAAACACTATTCTATTTATTTGCTAGCAAGCAAGTGACAGGCTCTTTCTACTGTACATCATGTAGCTTTGAGCAGCTCTGCATCAACTTCGCCAACGAGAACCTGCAGCAGTTCTTCGTGAGGCACGTGTTCAAGCTGGAGCAGGAGGAGTACAACCTGGAGGACATCAACTGGCAGCACATCGAGTTCACGGACAATCAGGACGCTCTGGACATGATCGCCAATAAACCCATGAACATCATCAGCCTCATTGATGAGGAGAGCAAGTTCCCCAAGGTACAGAGTCAACTTAGCGCTTCATGTTTGTCCTGTGTGTTTGTTTAATAGGGGATGGTCCATATCAGGCATAGAAATAGAATTGATAGAAAGGCCATTGAGCTGCTTGGCGTGGTCATTCGATTAGTACCAACAAAAAGGCGATTGTTATTAGTTGTCATAGTGACAACACGCAAATCAGTTTAATGTGGAAGTAGGCCACTAGGTCTTTGCAATGGAATGGTACACATAAATATAGCTGCCGGTCTGACCATTATGCTACATTGATTTGAATTGGAATGGCCTTTCTATCCATTTTATTTCTATTTTAGCAGGATATATGCTTTTCTTTTCTCTGGACCGAGGTACCTGCTGTTGTTTGGAGTGGGATCCCTAATGAAACACAGTGGTGCAACTTTGAGTTTCAGTGGATCCTGATTATCCCTTTTCCAAATAATAGGTCTTTGTGTTTTGTGTTTGTCAGGGATCAGATGCCACTATGCTGTATAAACTCAACTCCCAACACAGGCTCAACATCAACTACCATCCCCCGAAGAACACTTATGAGACCCAGTTTGGTATCCAGCACTTTGCAGGTGTGGTTCACTACGAGACCAAAGGTAGGCTGTTCTCAGGCATTGTCTTCACCCTAAACCCAATGCATTTACATACAGTGCATCTGGAAAGTATTCACAGCGCTTCACTTTTTCCACATTTTGTTATGTTACACCCTTATTCCAAAATTGATTAAAATATTTCCCTCAGAAATTCTACAAACAATACCTCATAATAATACTGTGTGAAGTATTATTACTGAAGTGTGTTTGAAATCTTATTTCTTTAAAAATAAAAAAACAAGAAAGCACATGTACATAATGATGTTTCCACAACCTGATTGGAGTCCACCTGTGCTAAATTCAGTTGATTGGACATGACTTGGAAAGGCACACACCTGTCCATATAAGATCCCACAGTTAACAGTGCATGTCAGAGTGCAAACCAAGCCATGTCCAAGAAATTGTATGTAGACCTAAGAGACAGAATGCATCAAGGCACAGATCTGGGGAAGGGTACAAAAAAATATCTGGAGCATTGAAGGTCCCAATGAGCACAGTGGCCTCCATCGTCCATAAATGGAAGAAGTTTGGAACCACTAGGACTCTTCCTGGAGCTGCCTGCCCGGCCAAACTGAACGATCATGGGAGAAGGGACTTAGTCAGGGAGGTGACCAAGAAACTGATGGTCATGCTGACAGAGCTCCAGCGTTTCTCTGTGGAGAGAGGAGAACCTTCCAGAAGAACAACCATTTCTGCAACACTCCACCAATCAGGCCTGTATGGTAGAGTGGCCAGACAGAGGCCACTTCTCAGTAAAAGGCAAATGAGAGCCGGCCTGGAGTTTGCTAAAAGGCACCTGAAGGACTCTCAGACCATGAGAAACAAAATTCTCTGGTCTGATGAAACAAAGATTGAACTCTGTGTCGTGAATGGCAAGTGTCATGTCTGAAGGAAACCAGGCACTGCTCATCACCTGGCCAATACCATCACTACAGTGAAGCATGGCGGTGGCAGCATCATGCTGTGGGCATGTTTTTCAGCGGCAGGAACTGGGAGACTAGTCAGGATCGAGGTATGAATGCAGAAGAATGTAGCATTAGCACACAGCCAAGATAACAAAGGAGTGGAAACAAGACAACTCTGTGAATGTCCTTGAGTGGTCCAGCCAGAGCCCAGACTTGAACCTGATTGAAAATCTCTGG
This sequence comes from Umbra pygmaea, assembly GCA_016801145.1. Classification (NCBI taxonomy): domain Eukaryota; kingdom Metazoa; phylum Chordata; class Actinopteri; order Esociformes; family Umbridae; genus Umbra; species Umbra pygmaea. Next base: position 13,722 of record JACXGM010016902.1, read on the forward strand.
AGAGATCTAAAAATGGCTGTGCACCAACGCTCCACAACCAACATGATGAAGATTGAGAGGTCCTGCAAAGAACTGCCCCAAAAATACCGTATATACCCGAATATAAGACGACCCTGAATATAAGACGACTCCCCCATTTTCCAGATTTATTTTTGGGGACAAAAAAGATTTTTGTGGAAAAAATCTGGTTTTCAACAGAAAATAATTTTATTTTAATATTTAATATTTTAAAATTAATTAATTGAAAAAAACAACAACATTTTAACACCATTCATTAAATGTGCTTCAATGTAATACATGTACTGTAATAAATCAAAAAATGACGCCAATTCCTCATCAGATATTAAGGAAACTTGTTAAGCGGAAATACTATATTTTCTGAAAACAATGCTAAAGTCAGTATATTTTCTTTTGGAAAAGTACGTTCCAACACGGAATTTATGTTTGTTTTGGCCTGTGTGTTTTTATCAACTGCCCATTTTGACAGCACGAACGGATTGCCAGGCATACCTGTAAAAACGCAAACCCAGCACACTACAGCCATTGAAGCAGCAAACAAACGAACGAGATCATAGAGATTCTAGACAACCTAAAAAAACTATGCATGTTTCTAAACGGTTCCATGACCATAGACGTAGTAAAACACTGTTCGCTTGTCATGATTGCGCTGATCTTGTTCGTCACATTAGTTTAGATTCTGGGGGTACCCATTTTTTAACGCTGGCTGTCCGTTTTACATATAGCACATTTAAATATTTGGATTAATTTGTCACAAAATATAAAGTGCACTCTGTCAATGAGTTCAGAAATGAATGATATAACTGTTTCGAACGTGTTGGTTTATTTGACCAACTTTTGAAGTGCTTTTCTCAAGATGATCTCTTGATCTCTCCATGGCGGCAATTTATTGTTTATTTAATTTATAACACTGTCATTAATTAGCCTATTGTGTTGGCGCCCTCTGCTGTTTCACCCTGCTTTCTCCGTTTTCCACGTGATTTGGTCTATATCGCGAATATAAGACTACCCCCAATTTTTCAGCCTATTTTAAGGAAAAAAACCTTGTCCTATATTCGGGTATATACGGTAGTTCTAAAAAAATATATTCTTATTTAATACATTATATACCTTCTTTCATCATTATTTGGGATGACGGAGGTATAGATTGTGATTTGTAGAACAGCAGGTTCATGTATTCACCTGCGTGTTTCAGGGTTCCTGGAGAAGAACCGTGACAGCCTTCATACAGACATCATCCAGCTGGTTCACTCCTCCAAGAACAAGTTCATCAAGCAGATCTTCCAGGCTGACGTTGCCATGGTGAGAGAACATCTGGTCAACGTATATTGATTGTGCCACCAAGCATTCATCGACCCCGCCCCCACGTACACACACACGCACACAAACACACACACACTCCATCACGTGGTTCACTAAATAAAAGAGAAACAATCTCAGAACGGGAAGTTAAGGGTGCCATATTCATCTCTTTGGGTCTGTGTTAATGCCAAGCAATCTTTCTCGATTCGTACTTTCCTTTACTTTTGTTAGACATCTTCATTGCCCTACCATGAGGCCTTGATAAAAACCACCACTCCCCTTACATTCTTCATCTGTCCATCTGTCTCAGTCCTTCTCTGTGTTTCTCACTTTGTTGTTGTGTTCTGTCATTCTGGCTTCAGTTTCTGTGTGGCTATTTGCCGCCCACGACTCCTCCTCCAAAGGTAAACAATGGCAATCATCCTACGATGGTAAAATCACACTTCTGCCAATTGTGCCTCCCTGTAAACTCCATCCATCTTCCATTTATTCATCCATCCGGCTACCCATTCAATCCACCCTTTCGTCATTCATCCATCCACCATTCATTCATACATCCTTTCACACATCCATCATTTCACTGTGAAACTGAAACCTTTCTGTCATTGATTCGTGTTCATCCCAGTGACCTTTAAACAGTGGTTCTCAAACATGTTTGTTCTGTGACCTCGTCAGTTTTCCCTGCTGTAGCCTGGTGGTCTGGACCCACTGTTCAAACTACTGTAATCTAGACTTTACTGTAATCTAGACTTTACTGTAATCTAGACTTGTGAATGGAGTGTACATACAGGTGCAAACTTTAGGAATCCCTGCTGTTCAGTTGTAACTGTTAGTTGTAGTGAACCTATTGACGCTTGAAGACTAGAATACTGTAAATGCCAATCTATGAAATGTAGAATGCTTATATTTCCTTTAGATTACCAAAGTGTCAGGGTAAGGTTGATATTACAGATTGGTTATTTGACAATGACACTTTGTTAATGTGGGTAGGTAACAGTTTCATGTGGAAATGGAAATGTTGTTCTTTATTAAACACGTTACATTTACCTATAAGCTTTCGCAGCTACTGTTTGTATTCATTGCTCATGGTGTTTGCATTGCATTTGACTTGTTTCGGCCTTCCTTTGTGTGTACTTGCCTGTGGAGGTCTTACAGGTGTGTCTATGTGCTCCTGTGTGTGTGTTTGTCAGGGGGTGGAGACAAGGAAGCGCTCCCCCACTCTGAGCAGTCAGTTCAAACGCTCTCTGGAGCTGCTGATGAGGACCCTCAATATGTGCCAGCCCTTCTTCGTCCGTTGTATCAAACCCAATGAGCTCAAAAGACCCATGGTCAGTCCAAGTCCGCCTGTCTGTCCGTGTGTCCATCCATGTGTTTGACAGGGGGCTGTTGACTTTACCTGTTTCTCTGTGTCCATCCAGCTGTTTGACAGGGAGCTGTGTGTGCGCCAGCTGAGGTACTCTGGCATGATGGAGACCATTCGTATCAGGCGTGCTGGTTACCCCATCAGATACAGCTTCGGAGAGTTTGTAGACCGCTACCGCGTCCTCATGCCGGGAGTCAAACCTGCCAACAGACAAGTAATCAAATGGAAAGAACTGGACTAAAAAAAGAAGGGCCTCCTTTGTCTATACAATATACTTTAGAATTTGTTATATTTTCAGCCCTAATAACACAAACAGGAAGCCAATTTCAAGATTCCTTTTCTTTAATTCAGGATGTGTATTGGTTGAGTGATGTGTCATTTATGCCCTGGGTGATTTCTGTTAGGAGGATCTAAGGGGAACCTGTCAGAAGATAGTGGAGATGGTTCTTGGACGAGACGATGACTGGCAAATTGGGAAGACCAAGATCTTTCTCAAGGTGGATTCATAAATTGGAGTTAATGATTTAGTTTGACTATATAGAGACATTTTAATATATAAAACAATGCTCTTTCTTATCCTTTAACCTCCCTCCCTCTGTGTCCGTCCCTCTGTGTCCGTCCCTCTGTGTCCGTCCCTCTGTGTCCGTCCCTCTGTGTCCGTCCCTCTGTGTCCGTCCCTCTGTGTCCGTCCCTCTGTGTCCGCCCCTCTGTGTCCGTCCCTCTGTGTCCGTCCCTCTGTGTCCGTCCCTCTGTGTCCGTCCCTCTGTGTCTGTCTCTCTGTGTCCGCCCCGTCCCTCTCTCTCCCTCTCTCCATCTCAGGACCATCATGACATGCAGCTGGAGATAGACAGGGACAAGGCCATCACAGATAATGTTATCCTCATCCAGAAAGCTGTGAGAGGAATGAAGCAGAGGTGAGGAAGGAGGGGAGATGTGGGGTGTGAGGACACAGTGGGATGGTGGGTAGTACAGGGTGATGGGGGTATGAGGGTATAGTTTGATGCAAGGATGTAGAGGTGCTGAGAGTAGAGCAGGTGGAACCAACTTAGTTCCTGGAGATCTAGCATCCTGTAGGCTTTAACTCCACCCCCAGTTGTGGAGATCTAGCATCCTGTAGGCTTTAACTCCACCCCCAGTTGTGGAGATCTAGCATCCTGTAGGCTTTAACTCCACCCCCAGTTGTGGAGATCTAGCATCCTGTAGGCTTTAACTCCACCCCCAGTTGTGGAGATCTAGCATCCTGTAGGCTTTAACTCCACCCCCAGTTGTGACTAACCAGATGTAGCTGGTCATTCAGGTCATTAGAATTAAGGGAGCTAGCTTAGTTACAGATAAAAGTGGAAGGCGTTGCCATTGGTCAGCATCGTCCACATATGGGGTTTTAGCAATCGAATTACGGTTACCTTTCCTTGTTTTGTTCTAGCGACTACTTATGGAGCCTTGGGAGCCTGTGTGCTTAATCAAGGTTAGAGTCTGGAGTATGCTTTCATTCCGGCACAAAATGATTCTGGTGTGGGATCTGCGTGGCATAGTGGGCTAAGTCGCTGCATTGCAGCACAAGCTACATCAGTGGTTTCCCTGGAACTTCCCTGGCAGCATGGGAGAAAAAATAAAAAACAAAATAATATTATTCTGGTGTAGACTTCCTGTTTGACCGAGTAGCATGATAGCAGGATAGAAAAAAACAGGACAGTATGGGAAGTGTTACCTTTAACAGTCACATGAACATATCCATATTGTTATCATTCATACACTACAATTGAATTGGTCCAGATATTAACATTTCATGTTGTATTTAAATGTTTTCATTTTGTGCTCCCTGGGACCGCCCTCTTTCCCTATTGGGTCTGTTTTCCAGAACTAACTTCCTGAGGTTGAGGAGGTCAGTGACACTCATTCAGAAGATGTGGCGCGGCTATCGGTGCAGGAAGGACTACACTGCTGTGAGTTCCTCCATCTCCATGGTTACTGCCATTTCAGTCCATTTCCTGGACAGTTCACATGGGTGTATCCCTGGGCAAGAATGACAAAATGTTGGTGTTATTTTGATGTTAGAGGATCTTATGTTGATGTCTGCTCTTCAGATGAGGGTGGGCTTCCTGCGACTCCAAGCCCTCTATAGGTCGAGGAAACTGTTTGTGACCTACCGATTGGCCAAAATGCGGATCACTCAAATACAGGCTCATTGTCGTGGTTTCATGGTGAGGAGGTCGTTTTGGAGACAGCGGCATGCAGTGATTACCATCCAGGCATACGCTCGTGGAATGATTGGTCGGAGAGTTACCCATAGACTCAGGGAAGAGGTAAATTACTAACACACAGACACACACACACATTGGCTCACACAGTAAGGGAATATGGCTCAATTATAGCAGGGTGGCTCCATTGAAATGACTGGTAGTGTGAGATTTATGCTAGTGTTAGTGAGCAGGAGGCTAATTTAAGTATGCTCCTTTTGTTTTGTTACAATTTGCTGATCATGGAGCATGTGTCTCAGTTACTTGCACTCTGCTGATGTACTACTGTAGTTACTCGCACTCTGTTGATGAACTGCTGTAGTTACTCGCACTCTGATGTACTACTGTAGTTACTCGCACTCTGCTGTAGTACTACTATAGTTACTCGCACTCTGCTGATGTACTACTGTAGTTACTCGCACTCTGTTGATGTACTGCTGTAGTTACTCGCACTCTCATGTACTACTGTAGTTTCTCGCACTCTGCTGATGTACTACTGTAGTTACTCGCACTCTGCTGTAGTACTACTGTAGTTACTTGCACTCTGCTGCTGTACTGCTGTAGTTACTCGCACACTGCTGAGGTACTGCTGTTGTTACTCGCACTCTTCTGAGGTACTGCTGTAGTTACTTGCACTCTGCTGATGTACTACTCTAGTTACTCACATTCTGCTGTAGTACTACTGTAGTTATTCGCACTCTACTGTAGTACTGCTGTAGTTACTTGTACTCTGCTGAGGTACTGCTGTGGCTACACGCACTCTGCTGTAATACTCTAGAAATTTCCAAGAGCATTCACTAGATGTTTTACTCAATAAAAACAAACACCCTACCCTTATGTAGCACCGTCGGCGTAAGGAGGCAGAGGGTCAGCGCCTCGTTGAAGAGGAGCGCCTAAGGAACCAGATGACAGCACGGCGAGCGCGAGCGGAGGCCGACAAGAGTCACCAGGAGCGTCTGGCCGAGCTGGCCCGTCAAGAGGAGCAGAGGGAGAAGGAAGCTCGGGAGGAGGCCCGGCGGAAGAAGGAGATGGTGGAACAGGTACCGAATGCACCTGTTCAATGGGACACATTCCTCTGTAAATGTATGTTGGTATACGTGGAGGATGTCAACGAGAAAAAGCAATGATAAGCTGGAATGGCCCGGAATGTGATTAACACTGCCTTTTGTTGTGTTGAATGTGGCTTTATACCAACCGTGATACCTCCACACTATTATCTCCATCTTAACACCTCCTTTATACCAACCATGATACCTCCACACTATTATCTCCATCTTAACACCTCCTTTATACCAACCGTGATACCTCCACACTATTATCTCCATCTTAACACCTCCTTTATACCAACCATGATACCTCCACACTATTATCTCCATGTTAACACCTCCTTTATACCAACCGTGATACCTCCACACTATTATCTCCATCTTAACACCTCCTTTATACCAACCATGATACCTCCACACTATTATCTCCATCTTAACACCTCCTTTATACCAACCGTGATACCTCCACACTATTATCTCCATCTTAACACCTCCATGCTACCGCTGATAGTTGGAGAGGGACAAGCAGC
>JACXGM010016903.1:0-20116 GCA_016801145.1 Umbra pygmaea
TGTAGATCCTTCCTTGAGAACAAGTATGAAATGGGGAACAGTCTTCCTGTTTAGACAGAGCATTTAGAAAGAATTGAGAGCGAAGCTGTCATTTTACCCTAATTTCTCTTCCAAGCCATACTGCAAACGAACGACTCATTACTCTCCTTTATTTAGTGCTAGTGAAATGGTTGTAAAACAAATCCAGAGCCCTCTCCCAAACTGCACCCTATTCCCTACATAGTGTGCTTTTTTTAACATGAGACTCCTTGTCCCCTATGCAGTGCACTAGATAGGGAATAGTGTGCGATTTCAATGGGTGGTAAAAGCAGCAGAGTCACGCTAGCTCCGGTACCCAGCCCTTTGGATCATTGTCATGCTTAAGTGGATTTATGTTGAATACTATATATTCTTATGAGGTTCCCCTCATCTCACTCTGTGTTCTTGTGTCTCCTCCCATTCTCCTCCATTCCATATTCACTTCTTTCTCTCCTCGCTCTAACCTTCTCCCTGTATTCCCTCCATCTCCCCTGCTCCTCCCCCTCTCCTGTCTTCACCCGCCATCTCACCTGCTTTCCTCCCTCTCTGTTTATTATTATCTCTCTATCTTTTCTATCTCCACCCGTCTCCTCTGCCCCTCGCTCCCCCGTGCCCACAAACTCTCTCAGCTTCACCTTTCTGTCTCCAACGTCTCTTCCCCATCCTCCTCACCCCCCTTCTCCACCATCGTCTGACTAGCGCTGTGTCTCGCTCTCATCCAAACAGGTACCAGCTGCCCAGTAGTAGGAGTGGAGGGTCATGTATGATTGAAATAACCGTAGATAATGGAACAGCGCAGCGTCAAGAGGAATCCCTGCTCCAGTCTGTGTCAGAGGTAAACCCAGATATCACTACATCCAAAATGACACCCTCTTTCCTATGTAGTGCACTACATTACACCAAAACACTTTCCTGTATAGAGGATGGGTTGCATTTTGGGCAGCCTCTTTTGTTATCCAGCTATCTAATTCTTCTCCTCTGGCCCAATACATTATCTAGGTTTGGCATTTGTACTAAGTGAATATTGCCTGTAATCAGATAGGGATGTAACAGTCCAGCATGTATATAGATTATCCTTCAGTAAAACCAACACGTACACTTTCCTTCAAATGTAAAGCACACAATAAATCATAACGAAGGACAACAAAGAAGAAATGTAAAATCTGCATGTGAAAACACTACTTAAACATGACCCAGATTGTGTAGGCTTAAGGTATCTCATCTACAGTGATTCACAACATATTTCCAAACTGGAGAATTACGATGAGTTATTCAAACAGAACAATTATGACTGACAGATGCTCACTTTCTGATAATAACACTGGTACAAATCTTCTGCCGGCTGCACATCACAGATAGATAGTTTGAAACTTGAATTATGATTAGAAATTGTATTAGCCTACAATATGTGCATTTACTTAAGAAGCATAATGTAAGGCTTGTTTGTGTTGATTGTAAAAACAAATATTTTTGTTTATGTTTTCGAGTTCACAGTATGATCTGTATTGTCTGGTGAGAAAATGTGTACTGTTACATACAGAGATGTATGCATCTTGGCAATTAGTGTTAAATTACGGTAAGAGTCTACCAAACAGCCCTTTAGGGTGATATGTATTCGGTCGGAGAGAAACTGAAAAAACTTGCAGTACTTCTCATCCTTTACGGCAACGTCACCCAGGTGCAGTTTTTCACTCTACTAGAGAGCCATTTGGGACATTCCTGACATACAGACGGTTCATAACCATAACAGGTTTGCATTGTAACCCGGATTTAAGAAATATCTGTAGGGGTTTGGGTAACACAGTGACAAATTGAATTATGCATTCATGGAAGACTAAACAGGCTTTTCTGATAACGTATGTGTGTACATCCATTTCTGCTTGACTATGAGTGTGTGTGCATACCTGCATGTATGCACGTGTGCACATGTGAGTGTCTTTGTGGGTTGTCGGTTTGTGTGTAAGCGCGTGTGTGCGTGCGCATGTGTGTGTGTTTGTGTGTAAGCCTGTACTGTATGTGTGTGCGTGCGTACGTGTCCTTGCCTGCCTACCATCCTGCTTTGTATGTGTGCATACATTTGTCTTTATGACATCCTTCCAGGCACCGTTGGGCTCCATATTCCTGGGGGACGTCCCCTCCCATGGGTACCCTGCTGTTGGGTTTGTTGGCTGTATCCAGCAGCTCCAGGTCAACTCCAAAGAGATCTACATAGCCGGAGAGGCCCTGGGTGGGAGAAACATCCATAACTGTGACCCACCCGTCTGTCAGCACCTGCCCTGCCGCAACGGAGGCACGTGTATCAGGTAGGAGAAAACCACGCCTTAGTACACGTAGAAAAATGCATTAGGAAAGGGAGAGCCTTCCAATCATATTGCGTTGTTCATTAACGGACTGGGGACGAGAAACGGCCCTGGCACTTCCACTCGCCGGCGGCCACCTCAGCGGCAGGGGGGGGCGCAGCGCGTAGCGCAAGGACGTTGCTATTGAGCGGGCCGAGGGAAATGATGCGAGATGCTGCTTACAGTTAACGGGGCCGCATGGCTGTGACAATCATGCTCTCTGATTGGCCGGCCGGCCCAAATGGCCCATGACGTTTGATTGGCCCGCGGCCCGACTGGCATCTGTCCAAAACCAACTGGGGTTAGAAAAAAGGCTTGCTTACTTGCTTAATTCCTCAAGTTGTTCGGGCATCTGCATGTTTAACTGAGGTCATTAGTTGTAGGAGAATGTCCTACCACGAACTGATTATGGTATTAACTTGTGGGTTGAGTGAGCTGTTGACAGTGAACGGTGACCAGTTAGCGGGACGTGTTTGATCATACCTACAGTTGGATACCAAAGGACTGGGAAGAATATATAAGAGGCATGATAAGGGATCCACCTTATTATCGTGTTTGGAGTATTACAATAATATGATATTACATTTTTCTGCAGTGAACGTGATGATATTAAATTAGTAATTTATTAATTACTAAAATACTGACTTTGAAAGCTTATAGAAAAAACATAATGCATTGCCCCAATGCTATATTCTGTTCCCCTAATGGCTTTAAGGAGCTTTAAGTTCGAGTCTTAATGAAGATCCAGAGACCTTTATGGCTAATGTAAAGTTATTGCATTGGCCACGTCACTTTGTATTAAATCATTTAATTCATATCAATCAGGCGTGTTTTGTTTCATTATTAGCCATCATTCAACAAGCTTAACCTGGTAATTTGGTTAATTGCTAGTCAGAGTTCCTACTCTACACATGCTGACAACATAGATCCGTTAAAATACATATGGTTTTCAGCTCATTCTACTCTTGACACAAATGAAGAAATGTGGTTCAATAATGTTGTGTGGTCAGATCATCAAGCCTTGTGCAGTTGCTGTTGTTAATTGTCAGAGTGAATAATATATGATCAACGGTGCAGTACACACTGGAACCCCACAGCAGTGTTAGGGTTATGGAGAGTTCACCAAGCAATCTACATTCAGTCAATTGACCTGGGTGTCTCTGACTTAATATCAGATAGATAAAGGATGTGCAATAACGGGCGGTGATGGTATTGCTTTCTCTCTTAATGTCATCGTTCTGTCATCTAGACTCTGTCTTGCATTTGCATATTACTCAGACCTTCTTTTATGGATGGAATTGTGTTTTTCTGTAATAAATGTCAAAAGCTATGCGTCTCAAAGATTCGACTTGCAATGAACAGCATTATATAACCTATTGAGCTGACTGCCAATGGCCGTTTAAACCAAAACAAATGTTTTTGGGGGGGTTTTGTTTTTTATCGACGGAATCAAAGTGATAAGTATGACAGAACAGGATGACTTATTGGTGGTTTCAGCGTAATCATTTGCTATTCCAATGGATGTCTCATATTGCTAAGAATGTTCCATAAGCTAATTACACACTGGGATCTCTCTACCTTTCCTATAGCTGAAATGGATAAGGAAATGGATACTGTGGTATATATAAAACTTGACAAAAAAGTAAAAATACACCACACTATTTTAAATAAGTATATATGTGGAAGTCTGAAATAGACATGTTTTATATTTTGAAACAATGACATTTACTGAATTAGCACATATATATTTTTTTATGCATGGGTGTGTCATCCTTCGTGTCACACTACGAGCCCCCTGTAAGACTTTGTAAAAGATTCAAAGGGTGAAAAGCCTGATTCACATGAATCATTTATGTAATTTTTGAGTTGATACTCAAGAGTTTTACTGTTATGATGTATTCTTGTGCCAAGTCTCACGCTAACACGGACTGGTCCACTGTAGTCTACGTCTTGCAAGCTTTGTGTGGATAGAAGGCTTTACTTGTCTATTGCTCTCTCTATACTTTCTTTTATCCTTGCATAGCAAATATAAGCAAAAATAGTTCCAAAGCTTTCAACTCAAAGGGATGAACAAATAAATTATTATGAATTATTATTGTTGAGTGAACATTAGAAGTTGTTTAAAAGGAACAATTCAAGGTCTTAGAAATAATCACGAGGCACAAACAAAGACTATGCATTTGTCCTGAATGCAATTTTATTCCCTTCAATTGTCACCCTAAGCCCATAGGCCCAGGATCAAAGTAGTGCACTATAAAGTGAATCCGCTGGCAATTTGGGTCTCAGACCTACAGTCATATAATGATGCAGCCTATGTAGACCTAGTGATGACTTACAGTGTTCCCCTAAGGATACTTCTAAAAGTAAATATGACTCATTAAGGAGACGAAAGAGGCGTGTTTGAAATTTGAAAGACCTACGTTCAAAAGATATGTGCGATTGAAATATAGATAAATTGGCTTCTGTTTTTGTATGCTACTTTTATATAAAGCTTTATTCTGTTTGTTTTTTGTTTTGAGATATCCCATTATCAAATACTGTATGCATGGCATCCATATTAGAGATTGTGGACTGAATATAGCCTTGAGGTTCTCCCATCACGAGGGAACCGTCAGATGAGACGGAGAGAGAATGTCTTCATGATTACTGAAGCAGCAGACATTTTTCTTCTGAATATTTTTATTAAGCTTTGCAATAATTTAAACAAATAGGTTGCAGAAAGAGAATACACAATATATCTGTACCCCCCAACACATTCCCCCCCCACACTGGACAGAGCACACCTCGCACCAAACATAACTCCCCCCACTGAAACCCAACCTGTTCCACACCCACATAACATCCCCCCGGCCATACACAACCCAACACACACTAAAAGCATAAAGCAAATAAATAAATAAATAAAAACACACACAAACAGACCAAGGCAAAAACATTCAGAAATTAAAAAAGGAGAAGTTGAACTAATAAAAAAAATCTAATAACCCAGGCTAACCTCTACTTGGAACTGATGAGGGAGTATTTGGAGGGCCTTCCACCTGTTAAGAAACGTCCTGGATTCAAAATAAAACACACAAAAAGGACATGTACATATGTATTCACAGCCTCTGCTCAATACTTTGTTGAAGCACATTTGGCAGCCATTACACTCTAAAGTCTTTTTTAGTATGATGCTACAAGCTTGGCACACCTATTTTTGGGCAGGTTCTCCTATTCTTTTTTGCAAGACCTCTCAAGCTCCATCAGGTTGGATGGGGAGCGTCGGTGCACAGCCATTTTCAGATCTCTATAGAGATGTTCAATCGGGTTCAAGTCTGGGCTCTGGCTGGGCCACTCAAGGACATTCACAGAGTTGTCCTGTAGCCACGCCTTTGTTATCTTGGCTGTGTCCTTAGAGTCGTTGTCCTGTTGGAAGATTAATCTTCACCCCAGTCTGAGGTCCAGAGCGCTCTGGAGCAGGTTTTCAGTTAGGATGTCTGTGTACATTGCTGCATTCATCTTTTCCAAAATCCTGACTAGTCCAGGTCCTGCCGCTGAAAACATGCCCACAGCATGATGCTGCCACCACCATGCTTGACTGTAGGGATGGTATTGGCAAGGTGATGAGCAGTGACTGGTTTCTTCCAGACATGATGCTTGCCATTCAGGCCATTGAGTTGTTGGCCAATCTTTGTTTCATCAGACCAGAGAATTTTGTTTCTCATGCTCTAGGAGTCCTTCACATGCCTTTTGGTAAACTCCAGAAAGGCTCTTATGTGCCTATTACTAAGGAGTGTCTTCCATCTGGCCAGTGTAACATACTGGCCTGATTGGTAGAGTTCTGCAGAGATGACTGTTCTTCTGGAAGTTTCTCCTTGCTCCACAGAGATATGCTGGAGCTCTGTCAGAGTGACCATCGGGTTCTTGGTCACCTCCCGGACTAAGGCCCTTCTCCCCCAATCACTCAGTTTGGCCGGGCGGTCGGCTCTAGGAAGAGTCCTGGTGGTTCCAAACTTCTTACATTTACAAATGATGGAGGCCACTGTGCTTATTGGGACCTTCAATGCTGCAGATATTTTTCTGTACCGTTTCCCAGATCTGTGCCTCGATGCAATCCTGTTTCGGAGGTCTACAGACAGTCCCTAAGACTTCATGGCTTGGTTTGTGCTCTGACATGCACTTTTAACTGTGGGACCTTATATAGACACGTGTGCCTTTCCAAATCATGTCCAATCAACTGAATTTACAATAGGTGGACTCCAATCAGGTTGTGGAGACATCTGTCTCCACCTGTACTTTTTTTTTTTTACTTTGATGAGATTTCAATTACACTTTTCATGTTGTCATTATGGGGTATTGTTTGTAGACGTTTGAGGGAAATAGTTAATTTAATTATTAACTTTTGGAATAACGGTGTAACGTCAAAAAATGTGGAAAAAGTGAAGCGCTGTGAATACTTTCCAGATGCACTGTACATCATTTTCACTTGCTGAAGGAAGAACATAACATCACTCAGCCATTGAGAAAATGAGGGAGGCTGAGAAGACTTCCATTAAAGGAGAATTCTATGGAGCAACACCAAAAACAGCCATCAGGGGACAATTAATTTTTAGCACTATGGATAAGATCTGGAAGATAAATTAGATAGTCTCTCAGCTTAGGGCATAGAACAAAACATGATAAAGGTGACATCTTTCACAAACATTGATCACAGTAGGGTAAATTTCAGACAGTCTGGACTTTGTGAAGTGATTGCTATGAACCTCATTAAACTTTATAAATCCTAGATGGGCATAAGATGTAGTTGAGAATACTCTGTCTATCTTCTGTGAATTTAACACCCATTTCCTGCTCCCAGGCAGATTTATTTTTGTTGGTGGAGTGTTTGTCTAATGTCATAATACATTAACAGACCTGTTAGATTACTGATTTCTGTCTGGGCAGAGGAGTCATTAGAGCACCCCAGGACTTGTTTAGAGTTAAATTGGGGAAGCAAGAAAATTGGGAGGGAACCAAATGTCTTATCTGGAGGTAGTGGATAAAGTGAGATGGAGGCAAAGAGTGTTTACTGGCCAGATTGGGGAAGCTAGAGACAATAACATACATGTCATGGAAGGACGTAATACATTTCACTGCCCAGAGAGAGGGAAGGCATTGTCAATAAGGGAGTGGGGAATATGTGTTTTTTGTCAATAGTGCACATAGTAGATGCAGAGGAGAATTAAAAATGGAGATGGAACTGGTAGCAGATCTTTAGTGTACTGTACAAAAATATATGTACAGGAGGAAATTGGAGGAGGAAAACAAAGTAAAGTCTTTAAAGATGTTGATGTGTATTAAAGTACCTCTTGGTGGCCGGCAACCCAACCAAAAGCCACTCAATGGCAATGGCGAAGAATAAGGTGGACAGAGGGCAACCCTGCCTGGTCCTGCATTACAGGGTAAAGTAGTCCAAGCAAGTGTAATTGATACAGACGCTAACCCTTGGGGATGCATACAAAAGCTGTATCCACTAGCAAATGTTGTCCCCATATCCACATTTTCAAAGAACAGCAAAAATTGACTCAATTCAATCGAAGGCCTTCTCTGCATCCAGGGAGACAACAAGCTCAGGGGAGTTTGACAACTGTTTGGAATAAATAATGTTGTACAAGGTCAAAATCCTAAAATGTTAAAAATGTAATGTCTACACTTGATAACGAGGGTTTGTTCCTCTGAAATGACCCCTGGTAAGACTACTTCAAGACACCTTGCTATGAACTTCGCAAGCACCTTCACATCAATATTAAGGAGGTTAAGGGCCTTGAATGAAAAACAGGAAGTGGGGTCCTTCCCCTTCTTAAAAAGTGCTATTGATGTTTGTGTTAGAGTTGGAGGCAACACACCAAGTTCCAGTGACTGTAGTGTTGAAATATAATCCAGGTGGAGTAGGAACACCTGGTAACGGGATATGTGCCGTCATACTCCTTGGGCAGGGTCAAATGGACGGAGCCTGGATAACCCTCAGGAGCTGCTCTCACTGGACATGGAAGAGGAGGAGAGACAGCAGTGGTATTCCCAGAAAAGCAGTCCGGCTCTAGTCCGTTAGCAACACCTGGTCCGCATGTCGCCATGTTTTTAATGCGATCCATCAAACCAACAAGCTTGGCTCTACCTGCTGACTCTATTATATAAAGGTGCATTATTCTGTGACGTGTGTTGGAGAGAGGAGGCAACTGCAGGTATTTTGCGCTAAAAAAGGCATACCATTCCTGTGTATCCTCACGGGAATTGAAATGTCTTCCTTCCGGCAAGTTCAACATGGAGTCATGTGGGGAAGTGAAGGGAAATGTCACCCCTTTCTCTTGGAGTAGATGTTTCAATGGGAGGAATTTAGCCCTCTTCAGGGCAACACCTGAGCTGAAGTTTGGGACTATAAATACCTTCCTACAATGATGAATAAGCTCCTCTCTGCTCCTCCACTGCAACACAGCCCCCTTGTCACAAAAGTAGTTGAAGCGCTTCATGAAGACTTGTGATTTGGGACTGTCACCTCCATCCATTGGATGCCAGCAGCAGACATTTTTGTTCATCAGAAAAAAAACTTCTGATAATCTATACCTTGTTCCAAATTATTATGCAAATTATATCTTACACTGATTTTCGTTGATAGTCGATGGAAATTTTTTTCAATCAAACACATCTTAATAGGGCAATTTACATGTTGACATAAGACTCCTTCTTTGATATCACCTTAATGGAGCGTATCTGCTTGAATTTTTTTGCAGGATGTCAGAATTGCCTCCCAGAGCTGCTGTTTTCATGAAAACTGCCTCCCACCCTCATAGATCTTTTGCTTGAGGATGCTCCAAAGGTTCTCAATAGGGTTGAAGTCAGGGGAGGCTGGGGGCCACACCATGAGTTTCTCTCCTTTTATGCCCAAAGCAGCCAATGACACAGAGTTATTCTTTGCAGCATGTGATGGTGCATTGTCATGCATGAAGAGGATTTTGCTACGGAAAGCACAGTTCTTTTTGTACCACTGAAGAAAGTGGTCAGTCAGAAACTCTATTGACTTTGCTGAGGTTATTTTCACACCTTCAAGGACCCTAAAGGGACCTACCAGCTCTCTTCCCCCCTAAAGGTGCCTACCAGCACTCTCTCCATGATCCTGGCCCAAAACATAACTCCACCACCTCCTTGCTGACATCGCAGCTTTATTGGGACATGGTGGCCATTCACCAACCATTCATTAATCCATCTGGATGATACAGGGTTGCACGGCACTCATCAGTAAACAAGACTGTTTGAAAATTAGTCTTCATGTATATCTGGGCCCACTGCAACCGTTTCTGCTTTTGAGTATTGGTTAGGGGTGGCCGAATAGTACGTTTATGCACAATAAAACACATTTCATAAGGTAATGTTTTCATACCTTATCCAAGGTCTTGTACTATTCGACACTTTTCCGCAGCAGAGAGATCCTTTTTCTTTCCCATATTGCTTGAAACCTGTGGCCTGCTTAATAATGTGGAACATCCTTCTTAGGTAGTTTTCCTTTAATTGGGCTCACCTGGCAAACTAATTATCACAGGTGTCTGAGATTGATTTTAGTGATCCAAAGAGCCCGGAGACACAATACCATCCATGAGTTTGAAAAACAAACTATTTAATGTGTATGACACTTAATTCCAATTCGCATAATAATTTGGAACGCGGTGTAAGTCAAAGAAAGAAAGGGTCTCCTTTCGCTGGTTCAATGTATTACAGTGTTGCAGGTGAAAACCAAGTAGACTTTGCAGACAGTATATTTCAGTGCATCTAAACCTTAAGTAAGTAACTTTAGCCTAAGTTGCTCCAGGGGGTTGACCTTATATTCACAGTAAGTTGCTCTGGATAAGCGTCCGCTAAATGACTAAAATGTATATATATTTTTAGGTAAACCATGTCCCGGGTTTTCAATACGTTTTGTTTGATCACAAATTATATTGTCTAGAATATATAATTCTCTGCCAGCATGCATTATAATTTAATTCCTGACCAATTGCAGGAATTTTTTTTACTGCGGTATTGGTCTTAAAAAGCATTTAGTGGCATTAAAAAGTCTTAAAAAGTCTTAAATTGAATGTCATCAAACCTGCTGACACCCTGTATTAATAAAGCACCAGATGTAAGTCCAAAATGTGTTTTGCATGGTTCCTGCCTGGCTGGTGTGTAACTGATACCAATTTAGTAAAGGTGTGTATAGATAAAGCATAGAGTTGGGTGGGCATGCACGCACACACACACACACATACACACACACACACACACAGCCAGACACTTTAGTCCTTAATGGCTGTAATCAGAGAGTTGATTACATTAAATATGTGTGGCAACAAACAGGTATTCTAATGTTTTTTGTGTTTTTTTACCACAGGCAATCATTTGATTGCAAAGTCTGTTATATTTAGGGATTGTTGTGAATATATCAATAGCACACACACACACACACATCACATATTTGTGTGAACATAGACACGCTCGCATACTCACGCACACGTATGCTGCATGTACGCATCCTGCTCATGGTTTCTGTTACCAAGGATCGAACAGCACTCATAAGCATAGACAGACTCACATACATATTCATTATTAAAGGGCTAGCTACATAGTTAATATGTTGAGCAGTATATAAACTGCTGAATAATGAATGTTCCTGGTATTCCTGCCACTGGAGCTGTGAGACCTGACACAGTAAAGTTGTGTCATGACCAATGTCATACACATGCTTAAAAATCAGCAATTTTATTGGCTAAAATTGGGGTCAGAGCCTATGACAATTCCCTGATATCCGTAAGTAGAACACTGCCTTTTCACTGAAATTATCACTACACCAAACTGAGCTGACCAAAATAAATAACATGGCGGATAATTCCTCTTGCTTCACGTCTTAACACCAAGTTTTAATTTCTATTTTACCTTCATTTAACCAGTTTAGTTGACTAAGAACAATATATTATTTACAGCAATGACCTGGGAGCAATTAGGGTAAAGTGTGTTGCCCAAGGACACAATGACATTTGGCTCAGTCAGGAATTTGCATAAATGGGATACCGAAACAAATGTGTGTTCATAATTCTTTAATTAAATATCTATTTGCTCCATATACTGCACTTTCCTCCCTCTTAATTTTTACCACACAAATGACTGCACAAGCAACTTGTATAAAAGCTGCTGGTATTTTCCAGCCTCAAATTCCGACAAAGTCACGTGAAACAAGTTTATTGCTTGTTTTCGTGAGACTTTTTCCCATTGATCCCTCTAACTCGTGAAATTGTACCTATAGCCTGCGCTCCGTGGTGGTGGTAGTGAGAACTGCTACTGTACGTTAAGACGAAAAATTGCAGGAATGTTGTGTAATGATGTGAGCGTGAGATCCTCGCAAGCTGGTTCAACCAACTCCCAGTACTCCATACTGACCACTGCTACTTCCCAAGGTCCTCACTCACCTGAATGCAGCAAGCACCAAAGATCCAAATCACCTGAATACTGAACACCTGCACCTCATTCCCCAGCTGTATATAGACCGGCCTTTTTGGTTACCTCACTGCGAGGTATTGTTAATTCTATTACTTACTGAGCGTTGAATATCTGATCTGACTCCTGGTATTTCGATTACGTTTTGTTTGTGCTTCTGACCTTGTTTATTGGATTTTGCCCAGGTGTACTTTTGCTTTTCATACTGAAACCTGCCTGCCTATCGGATTTTCTCTTGGATTACGGAATTGTACTTTTCTCGTCCTGCCCTGTGTTTTGAACCCTGGCTGCTGCTTGACTACTCTATTTTGCCTGTATTGTGTACCGAACTTTGCCTGAACTGTGACTATCCTGGGAATCTGCCTGATATATCCTGTGTTGCTCTTAAAGTACCTTCTACTTTATACGGAGCGTCTGAGTCATTACAGAATACCTCGCCTAACCCACAAATGGATCCAGCAGAGCTACACCACAGATTGGCCCAAAAAGAGAACCACATAGATGAATTCTGCCACCTTCTCCGCCAATCAACTCTAACTCCACCAGCATCTAATGCACAGGTATCCCCATCTCTCTCTCCACCTGTATCCATGCCTACGAAGTACGAAGGCTCACCAAGATGTAGGGGATTCCTAATGCAATGTTCTCTATACATTGACCACCACCCCTATCTGTTTCCCGTTGATTCCTACTGGAATGGGCCACAAAAGTATGGTCAGCTGACAGCCCTGACCTGGCCTCTGAATCTGGGTTTCTCACTATGCGAGATCAAGCAGGGAAAGCATCCGGCTGCTGACTATGTTCTGGACTTTCGTACCTTAGCCGCAGGGAGGGGCTGGAGTGAAACCGCCTTATTAACGATGTGCCAACGTGGGCTGTTCAGAGAGCTACAGAGGTTTATTGGCTTCGCCAACTTTTATTCATGGTCCGTGCATAACTTCAGCACGGTGGCGTCTCCGCTTCATGCCCTGACCAGTCAGAAAGTCATGCCCTGACCAGTCAGAAAGCCCTGACCAGTCATGCCCTGACCTGGCCGCTTTTGAAGCCCTGAAACAAAGGTTTACCAAGGCACACACCCTGTATCAACCCGACCCCTCCCTACCTTTCATTGTTAAAGTGGACGCCTCAGAGGTAGGCTTCGGAGCAGGCGTCAGATTTGTTTTGTTTGCTCCTTGGTCTTCAATGGGTGTTTGTTTACATAATTATGCTCTCTAACAAACTCTGGGGCCTTCCAGAAACAGGTGTATTTATTTGTAGATCATGTGACACTATTTGGTGGACTCCATTCATGTAATTATGTGATTTCTGAAGGGCAATTGATTGCATCAGAGCTTATTTAGGGGTTTCATAGCAAGCGGGGTGAATACTTTTGTAACCAACAAAAGAGTCTGGCTTTTTATTTAACTGTTGTATCTCAATAAATAAAAATATTTTGCACCTTCAAAGTTTTCAGTAGGTTGTGTAAAACAAATGATAAAATCGCAATACAATCCTATTCCATTCCAGGTTGTCACCACAAAATGTTGTAAACATCCAGGGGGGGGTGAATACTTATGCAAGCCACTGTATACACACAATTTCTACAAACATAATTAGGGAGGAGGATGGTGAGAGAAGCAACAAAATCCCCAATAATCACTCGTCTCCAGATTTCAAAATGCATCATCAGACACCACCTGCACAACCACGGCCTCTTTGGAAGGGTTGCCAGAAAAAATACCTTTCTGACCGCAAGACATAGACGCAATTGCTTGGAGTTTGCCAAATGTAATTTAAAATATGACAGAGGTTCTCAGGTCAGATGAGACCAAAATGTAATATACAGCATCGGCATGTTTGGCATCGAAAACAAAGATGCATACAAGGAGAGGCACCTCATACCCAAGGTGAAAGGTTGCCAGCAGAGGCGGCGTTTTTACTTGCACAGATGTTATAAACAATACAACTCAGAACTCAGTTAGTGTACAAACAAAACTCTCATATATACAAACCCACCGGCTGGTCCTTTGACAGAGTCCCATGAAAAAGAGAAGTGGTTCTCTTTCCTCCTCGTACTGCACTTTCTTCCGTATTAATGCTCGCCGGTATCTATGGTCACGGAGAGAGAAGAAACCGGAACATAAAAGAGAAAAACACAGAAAACAGGATGTCAGGGTCCATGATACGGCTCAGCTGTTAGTCGTCCTCCTCTCTGTTTTATAGGGAGCTCTATCAGTGGTTGTTGACATCTGGGTAACCCGGGTGTGTCTCCTACTACTGATCCCTGTTCTCCATGATTGTACCTCCACACGTCTCTCTCCTGTCGCTGTCCACTGTCTCCAGTGCTCAATCTCTCTGGGCCCTGGTGACTTCCTCAGTAGATTTGTCCAGGGTCCCGAGGCTCTCTTATAATGTGGTATTCTTGAAAGGGGGCTGAGGCGACAAGTCCTGCCTTCCCCCGCCACAGTAGTCAAAAGTCCGTAGGAGAACTCTGGCAAGTTCTCCAAAGATGATTGGAACTGCCAGTGGAAGATAATTGTTTTTTTCTGTAAGACGTTTGCACCGTACTGTATCTAGTCATATTGAATCTGATCAGTAAAATGTACTGTATCTAGTCATATTGAATCTTATCAGTAAAGTGTACTGTATCTAGTCATATTGAATCCTATCAGTAAAGTGTACTATATCTAGTCATATTGAATCTGATCAGTAAAATGTACTGTATCTAGTCATATTGAATCTTATCAGTAAAGTGTACTGTATCTAGTCATATTGAATCTTATCAATAAAGTGTACTGTATCTAGTCATATTGAATCTGATCAGTAAAGTGTACTATATCTAGTCATATTGAATCTGATCAGTAAAATGTACTGTATCTAGTCATATTGAATCTGATCAGTAAAGTGTACTGTATCTAGTCATATTGAATCTGATCAGTGAAGTGTCCCTAGTCATATCTAGTATCTAGTCATATCGAATCTGATCAGTAAAGTGTACTGTATCTAGTCATATCGAATCTGATCAGTGAAGTGTACTGTATCTAGTCATATTGAATCTGATCAGTAAAGTGTACTGTATCTAGTCATATTGAATCTGATCAGTAAAGTGTACTGTCATGCTAAATAGGAATCTACTTCCTGTTATTTGCTCTACATTTGGACAGAACCTAAAGAGCACTACTTCTGCCTTGGCTGTCATTGAAATTAAATGATTGCACTATGTAGGGAATAAGATGCCATTTGACTGGGATTATTTACTGCCATTACCAGTGTGATATTTATATTGAAAACAGGACTTGACTTTGGTCAATCTTTCCTCCTTGCAGGTAGCATTCCATGCGGTAATTCCAACAGCTTTAAATTCCAGCGACAGAATGTGAATATTTCATATCTAGATGCCAGTTTCTGGAGGAGAAAGAAAAGAAAAAATACGCCCTGCAGTGCTGGCTGCACAAAGCCCATTATTAATTTATAGATGTGAAACCCTACCAATGCCTCCTGTATTCGATATTATACCTTTGAAAAGTGTACCATATAGCGCAGTCCTCTGAATACTATGAGTCATCACCCTAGCCCACCTGCCACTTCTTCGTCAACCCAGATATAAAGCTACTGCACAAATATGTATTGAGGAACACTAGAGGGGTGGGCTGGATAGGATGTTCTTGTGTACTCTTGGCTTTTTGGACTGTACTGTATGTTTCCTCAACCACTCTCAGTCGTTTGTTGGCTGCAGGTTATTGTGAAGATTCCAAGCAGCACTATTTTCCCTGTGTTTTGCACTACTTTTGAGCAGCGCCTGTAGGGATTTGGGTGCCATTAGTGAGAGTTTACATTTTCTGAAGAGGCAGAAAGAGGCAAACATACGCACTCACGCTCACCTGCAGGCACACATCACCTATCTGTCTACAACAAAACTATAAAAAAGTATCTATAACAACACTTATCCATTTATAACAACACCTATCCATCTAGAACAACACATATCATCTATAAAAACACATATAATATATAACATATCACCCATCATTTAGAAAGGCGCCTATCATCTATAACAACATATAATTTATATAACATATCACATATAATTTACGACAACAATTATCATCTATAACACATCACTCATCATCTCTAACACATATCATCTATAACAACACATGTCATCTATAACCCTAACCCTAACCTTAACTTTAGAAAACATTAACTATGTTTTTTAGTAGTTTTTATAGTGTGAATACCTGTAGAGCATCTACAGATGCTCATTTTGACTATCCAGATAAAGTGAAACCATAAAAATACATATCATCTATAACTTCACCTATCAGGTATAACAACACCTCATCTATAACACGACATATATAGGAATATTCATCATTTATAACAACATACTATATATCCTCCATAACAACATATCATCTACTGTATAACAACACATATATCCTCCCTCTCTCCTCTCTGTCTTCCCCTCTCTCTCTCTCCTTCTCCCCCTTAATCCTAATGACCTCTTTGTGCGTCTGTCTCTCTTCCTATGTGCAGTGATGCAGAGGACTGGTACTGTGAGTGCACGCCTCTGTACTCGGGTCGGCTCTGCCAGTTCACAGCCTGTCAGTGGAGCCCCTGTGGTCACGGAGCCACCTGCATCCCCAAGTCTCACCTGGAAGCTGTGTGCCTCTGCCCCTATGGAAGACAGGGCCTGCTGTGCGATGAGGGTAACATGCAGACAATACATTATTCATCACATGTTTACTTGCATATACATAATGCAAACATATCAATTACTGTGTGCAGCGGAAAGAGCAAAGCCGAAATGCAAACGTGGTGTATTGAAAACAGAAATTATAACTTATAGGGTGTTTAAGGTTTGAAAAGCCACTTTGTAATTTCTCCATCAAAACTGCTCACATGGAATTTTATTATCCTGTTCACACTAGTAGCATTCTCCTTGACATTGTTGCTAAACTGCTGTTCACAGTGGAACAATATACACTGCTCAAAAGAATTAAGGGAACACGTAATCATCATAGTATAACACCAAGTCAATTAAACTTCATGGATATTAATCTGTCCAGTGAGGAAACATAGGCAATTATGAGTCAATGTCACCTGTTGTCGGGCAAATTAAGGTGAAAACAGGTGCACTGGAGAGGCAACAGCAAGACAACCCGAAAAAAAGTGAATGGTTTTTATAGGTGGTGGCCACATTGCTCTCTCCTCATCCTTCCTGACTGATTCTTCTCTAGTTTTGCATTTTTCTAGTGTCCTTGTCACAACTCGTATCATGAGGTGTTACTTGCAGCCAATTCAGTTTGCACGGGTAGTCCAGCTCCTCCAGGATGGCACATCCATATATACCATTACAAGAAGGCTTGCTGTGTCTCCCAGTACAGTCTCAAGGGCATGGATGAGACACCAGGAGACGGGCCGTTACAGAAGGAGACCTGGATAGGGCCGTAGAAGGGCATCAAACCAGCAGCAGGACTGGTATCTGCTCCTATGAGTGAGGAGGAACAAGAGGAGCACTGCCAGAACCCTACAAAAAGACCTCCAATGAGCAACTGGTGTGCATGTTTCTGACCAAACTGACAGAAATATTCTCCATTAGGATGGCATGAGAGCCGGCGTACACTGACGCACCGTTCTCTTCACAGATGACTGCAGGTTCACACTTGTTCACACAGTCTAGCCAAGAGCCCATTCAAGCCCATTTCCAATTTTTCCAAATCGAGGCATCAATCACAACCGTTAAGGCGGGCTTTATATGATAACTATAGCGCAGCTATATACTGTCATTGATTGAAGCAGAAAATTACAACGATGGCTGCTGCAATGGAGCATCCGCAATATCACTCGTTCGAATCAGCTATCGCGTCTGTTTTATGCGATTTGAATGTTTCCTTTTTGTTAAAAACCGAGCAAAGAACAACACTCGAAGCCTTCATATCTAAAAAAAGAGGTTGTCGCGGTCTTACCGACTCGATTCGGCAAAAGTCTGATATGTCCAAATGCGCCAAGAGGCATTTGAGCGGCGTCCATTGGTGACGCCCCTTTGGAAATGGGCTGTGAGTGAACCTAGCCCAGACCCACTCTCAGTCAGAACTGAGAAGGGTCTGGTGTTAATCAGGCTACTATTGTTATGTTGTTCTCAACAAATTTCACAATGTACAGTCAAGAGTTTGATCTTTAATATGTTTCGGTCATAGAGAACCAATGTGTGATGGAGTGTTCCCTTAATTATTTTGATTTATTTATCTCCGGATCGAGCCACACAACTCAGACACATTGTACCAGGGTACGATTTAATGTGTTTTCTTTCAAATGCTTTAAATTAATCTAATTTCATGCATTTGGATCGATGGAATAATACCAAATATGCAAACCCCAGCCAAACAGGCTCACATCAACCCCTTAAAAACTAGAATTTCT
Source organism: Umbra pygmaea (assembly GCA_016801145.1). Classification (NCBI taxonomy): domain Eukaryota; kingdom Metazoa; phylum Chordata; class Actinopteri; order Esociformes; family Umbridae; genus Umbra; species Umbra pygmaea. The sequence continues at coordinate 18,237 of JACXGM010016903.1, forward strand.
GTTTTGCTTCACAGTCTCAGGGAGGGGTTAAAAGTGAAACTGGATTGATGAAAGATTTTGAACAACAACATGGATGTAAAATGGAGAAGTTAATGAAATGGAAATCATCATGGGGGGGCGGAGGGCTTTAGTCTTCCGTTGCGTATGGATTTTAACATTAGGGTGATAATAATCAATACCTTCAGAAAGGGTTTCGATCCACTCTGCTGGATGTGCCAGAGAGGCACCAGAGCTTTGATAAGTTCTTAAAAGGTTATTTTCTAAGTAGCTAGCTGGTTTAGTGTTTTGGGTTTTCTTAGCAGTCACCTTCAATAAGGCCTACTATCAATGTTGAATTCCAAATGGCACCGTATTCTCTCTATATAGTGCACTACTTTTCACACCAGCCCTATGGAGTTTCATATAATGTAGTGCACTATAATGTGAAATGTACTGCACTATAAAATGACATTGCAGAGTGCAGACCGGGGCTATGAATCATGTAATGTGTCCACTTAAAGTGACCAAAACAATATGGCAAAATGCAACCCCGTGAATGTGGTCAAAGAGAGGGGCAATACACCCATGGTTCACTAACCAATGGTTATAGCTGGCTTCCCATATTGCAACTTATTCTGTGTCCGTCAGTGGCTCTGGCCAAAAGTAGTGCAATAAAGAGGGTACGAAGTGACATTTGGGACGAAACCATGGCCTATTGCTAAGCTTGAACATTTTTGACAGCATGTGATGCAAGACCTGGCAATGGTGTCCAATAGCAGGAGCTGAAGTGACACAGACTGAAGGACATCAGGGAAATCGTCAGGATAATTAAATTTCCCGAGAGCTAGGTCGAACTCGGGTTGTCTCTGCCACCACTGGGATCAAATATAATAAACTGAAAAAAACTAAAGTACTTTTTTTAAGTTAGTCTTGTCAAAGCTAGAATGGGCCTTGGGCTGGAGTCTCATGCTTCCATAGTGTGAGTCAGCTTGATGTACCAGTACACTCTCTGAAGAGGTTGCTCAGTGTCCTGTAGCACGACATAACGTTCTGTTGCTCCAGTTTTACAACTTAAACTTTCCAATGGTAAACAGTAAATACTGCAGCGTTGATTTTACTCTCCCGAGGTAACATATGGTTCCCCGATATTTTGAGTAAAATATGATTTACTCCCCTCAGAGTTAAATTGTGTAGCAATTTGCATCTCTGGTTGTTGCTTCCTCTTGGGGGGGTTTAGGCCGGTTTACTTTGTGAAGACTGCTGTTGTTAAAAGGTCTTTATGAATTGTATTTGATTGATTGACATAAAAGACACGGCACTCAAATATATTTAACTCTGAGCAGAGTAAATCTCATTTTACTCAAAATAGAATGGGACCATATGTTATCTAGGGAGAGTAGCATCAACAAGGCAATATTTACTGTGTAATTTTTCTATATACTATATGCCTTCCATTATTAGTAATGTGTATTGAGTTATATTCATATAGAACAGAGTGCAAACTGTATACATTTAATCACCAGTGACTGCTGCAAAGAATATTTTAAAAAAAAATGTTCTTGTTTAACACTTGTCTTTAGGACATTTATTGGAATGCCCGCAGCAAGGAATGCAACAAAATGCACGGACGCACATGCATACACACACACACACACACACACACACACACACACACATTTGGAAACCTCTGGTCCTATTTCGATTTGTTAAACCAAAACCTTTCATCTCTCACACACATGCACACACAGTCATTCTCTCTCACACACATGCACACACAGTCACTCTCTCTCACACACATGCACACACAGTCACTCTCTCTCACACACATGCACACACAGTCACTCTCTCACACACACATGCACACACAGTCATTCTCTCTCACACACATGCACACACAGTCA
>JACXGM010016904.1:0-20114 GCA_016801145.1 Umbra pygmaea
CTACAGGTAGTTAGTACTAGGGAGGGTATCTACAGGTAGTTACTACTAGGGAGGGTATCTACAAGTAGTTACTACTACAGAGGATATCTACATGTAGTTACTACTACAGAGGATATCTACATGTAGTTAGTACTTGGGAGGGTATCTACATGTAGTTACTACTAGGGAGGATATCTACATGTAGTTACTACTAGGGAGGATAGCTACAGGTAGTTAGTACTAGGAAGGGTATCTACAGGTAGTTACTACTAGGGAGGGTATCTACAGGTAGTTACTACTAGGGAGGGTATGGTAGTTACTACTACAGAGGATATCTACAGGTAGTTACTACTACACTGTAAAAAGTAATTTGTTGACTCAACTCACAAAATTAGTAACCCTGTTGCGTGGATTCAACTCATAATGCTAAGTTAATTTGAATTTGTATTTTGTTTTACCAAGCTTTATCGTTGACTCAACATGAAATTAATATTTCACTTGGCAATTTTACTCATGGAGTCAACTTCTCATCATTTTCTGATTAGTTGACTTCATGAAAACATGAAAAATGGTGTTATCTCAACAACTATTTTTCAGTTGAAATAACTTTGAAAAATATGTTGAAACAACCAAAAAGCAAGATTACTTTTTACAGTGTACAGAGGATATCTACAGGTAGTTACTACTACAGAGGATATCTACATGTAGTTACTACTAGGGAGGGTATCTACATGTAGTTACTACTAGGGAGGGTATCTACAGGTAGTTACTACTAGGGAGGATAGCTACAGGTAGTTCGTACTAGGGAGGGTTTCTACAGGTATTTACTACCACAGAGGATATCTATAGGTAGTTACTAAAAGGGAGGGTATCTACAGGTAGTTACGTCTGGGGAGGGTATATACAGGTAGTTACAGTAGGGAGGGTATCTACAGGTAGTTACAGTAGGGAGGGTATCTACAGGTAGTTCGTACTACAGAGGATATCTACAGGTAGTTACTACTAGGGAGGATATCTACAGGTATTTACTATCTCTGGAAGAACTGACTGATACAGACGCTCTGATAAACAGTGTTGATTATTTAACTGTGTCGCTTCCATCTACTCTATCTGTTTTCTGTATGTTCACTTTATTGAAGGAAGGTGAAACTGTTGAAGCATAACTGCTTCACCCATTCCATTTCCCTGGCCGACTGTGCGGCAGTTGACTCTTAGAGTGTGACAGATCTATTTATTCTTATGCTATACTGTTCTCCTGCTAGGCTCTTCTTGATTGTTAAAGCAAAACTTTTGTTTTTCTTCTTTGTTGCGTATTATCATTGGTTTATACAGTATTTCCTCTGGATGGTTTCCTCTGGTAACCTCGGATTTTGACCAGGTTTTTCCCTCTACATTTACACAAATGTACACATATAGGTGATGAGCATGCTGTGTAATGTTCTAAAACAGATGTATGAATTGCATTATTTTCTTATGTATCATCAATATTGATTATAAATTATGTTAATAATGCAATTTATTCATATTATTAGATAAAATCATTAGTTCAGAAGTTTGACATTTAAAAAATTAAAAAAGTATTTTTCCATATCATTCATCAATCATGAAAAGAATAGCTTTACACTCAATTTGTAGGTGATCTGTGAAGCGTAAAAACACTACTGAATGTGTTGGCAAGGTCCCAGGTCTGACTCATTTCTTCTTCAGTAATGCATGATGGCACACGAGCAAGCTGTTGTTGTACAATTCATTGTAGTTCCCCACAGACTAAACATGATATTGACCATTTATGATTATTTTGGGCCTTCTTCAAAATCAGAGTAACCAAGTTCAAGGATGCAGGCTAAAAACAATTGAATTCATTTTGATAGATCCCACTTTTTGTAAGTGTATTAACAATCTATATTTAGTTAATACATAGAATTTCACCAGTATTACTGTAGTAGCCTTGTGACACTGGAATGTCACCTTTAATATTTTGCTGTACAGCAGATCCGTTTATAGGACAGTTTAGCTCTGCACACTTGAATATACCTAGAATGTATTTTGTGCCCATACTTTAGTCTCACTGTTCCACAGACCAACAGTAATCTTTCGAACAATGGTAATTGGTTCATAGCAGTTGAGGTTTGTCAATATAGGCCGGCCTGTCGGACCTAGCCTACGCTTTCATCGTCATCAAGCTAATCATCATCATCTCCAATGTGCCACTAGAACAGGAAGATTCTCTGAGGCATATTCCCACAAAGTTAAGGCATTGTCCTGTAGGCAACAGTCTGCTGCTACTGAATGGATAAAAGGGAAAATTAAATATTGTTTTCATGCCTATCATTTTAGTGGCAAGCTAGTTGAGATGATGGATGAATTAGCAATATTTGCACAACATTTTAAAAAGCATTGAAATGTTAACAATTCCCAGTGCATGTGGGTTGACTTAGCTACCATTTCAAAAACTGTTGGAATCATTTCGGAAATATTAGGGTAGGCAATTTTGCCTTTTTAATCATGGAGGGGGATCTCTCCTTCCTAGATACAGTAGATCTGATCTAACTCTATGTTCTCCAGCCTGATGATCAGATGTGTCTGGTGGCGGTGATGCTCTATGACCTCCTGGACAGGAAGTTCCTCCCTCGTGAACACCAGGAGATGGAGGTTCTAAAGGAAGTCAGGGAGGTGGAGAACGTCCTGTTCAGGTGAATGTGAGATGGTGTTTCACCTTGTGCATCTTTTTTATGTTTTGTAGTTTTCCTCCTTTTTTAATCCCTGACAATTGTCATGTCCAATTATCATGTCCATTTTGCCTGGATGTATTACACATTCACTGACTACTTGTGCGATAGAGCGCACAGAGCCCAAACTGCAGACAAGGAGTCACTGGAGAGCAACCTAGATAGGTACATTAGTTCTACTTATCTACTCCCTTATCCCGGGCAGCGTTGTAACAATTTGCGCTGCCTCATTTTGGAGCTCCGGGCAAAGTCAGAGAAGCCGTGACCAGGATAGAACCTGTGGCCACCACAATGTAGTTGTTCTGTGAAGCAGCGATGACCTTGTGTCTTTGTGTGTTATGTGTATATACTATCTCTGGTTCCTTGAATAAGGGAATCCCTATATGATCCAGGCTTTTACAGTATGGTCAATAAATTCTCAAGTCCAACTGGAAGCCCGCCATCCATATCAAACCTCAGACCTCTTCTTCACACGTTGAGTGCAAATGGCCAACAATGTTTGTCCCTGGTTCAGGGAACCAGAGTTTGAGCTGAAGTTCCATTTTATTGCTTAATTTACTGTATGTACAACACATTATGGGGACATTTGTTAATCTATCTTGCCACATTGCTCTCCAAATACTCCTTGTGTGCAGATCGGGCGCCTTCAAGTGTAGTTGGTGATCATAATCAGCCTGTGCATGATCTGACTAAAGGCTTCTGTAGTAAATGAGCAGTGCGAATAGAATCGGCCGGCTCTGCGTTACGTGGTTGGATGAACCATGCGAGCGCCCTCACCATCCCGCATCTGTCCGAGGATTTGCAGAGCTGCCAACAAGGCAGGGTTTGTGGGAAATTGTGAAACAGGGAGGAAATCCCACCAAAAAAGAAAAAAAAAAAACAGGGCTCTGTGTACCATCGGTTCTGTTGGTGTGTTAGGGTTCTGTTAGAACAGGGCTGTGTTTACCATCTGTTCTGTTGGTGTGTTATGGCTCTGTTAGAACAGGGCTGTGTGTAACATCTGTTCTGTTGGTGTGTTAGGGCTCTGGAGGGTCTAAGGAATTCCTTTGTTATGTTCTGTGGGAAGGTTTCAGACAAAGCTGGCAGCAGCCCTGGCCCGCTGTAAAATCAAACACAACGTCCTAACCATCGACTGCCTCCTCCCTGAGGCTGTAAGGCAGAAACAGAACAGAGCCAAAAGTCTGCCTCTCTACGCATGGGTCAACAATCTGAAGAACAGGTGAGCACACTCCACACACACATCTGTATGCACGCCCACACGCACAAATCTGTATGCCCGCCCAGACACACGTCTAAACACACACACACAATTCCATGTGCACATGGTTCTGAGGTCATGAGTATTGACCAATGGTTTATGATCCTGGTGCCCTGCGGACGTCCCATTAAACCACAGTTTGTGTGTGTGTGTGTGTGTGTGTGTGTTTGTGTGTGTGTGTGCACTTGTGTGTGAGAGATTAAAAGACAGAGTGTGTTTGTTTTTTGTGTGTCTGTTTTACCTGCTGTGCTCCACACAGCCTGATTCAGTGGTGTGTAAATCCTTCTGCAGGGGACAGATCCAATCAGCAGCACCCCTCAGCCATGCCTGGGTCTCTAGAGGTCAACAGTGACGGGGGGACAGACCGCTAGACGTGACTGCAGTTTTGGATGTCCGTATAGGGATTTTTAATGGATTTTAATTCAGTAACTAAGACTGGTGAAGAACCATAACGATAAGCCAATCAGACTGATGAAGAACCATAATATTAAGCCAATCAGACTGGTGAAGAACCGTAACGTTAAGCCAACCAGATTGGTTAAGAAACATAAATTCACTGTAAGAAATTGTTCCCGTAAAAAAAACGAAGAAATATACCAGTACTTTTTCTATTATTTTACCTAAATTTCCTTACATTATAAACACAGTAGATGTCCATTAACACACAGAGCTGATATTACTTTGTAACGGACATCTACTGTGTTTATAAAAAAGTATTTTCTGTTATTGTCGTGAAGGATTTTTTTACAGTGTTTAAGCCAATCAGATTGTTTGAGAAACAAAACAAGGTAATCAGAATAGTTGAGAAACAAAACTACCATGCACGACTTTCATAATTGCAAAACTATTTTTTTAGGCTCACTATTTTAGTCCAGATGTGTAGTATACTGTTTATATTATATACACAATCTAAGTAGAATCACTGTAAAAAATGAATCCCCAACAAAGTGTGTGACATGGTTCCCTAAAGTGGAGCAGGTTAGGTTTCCAGAACTGTCAATCAAACCAGAACTGCACAGTGATGTCTAATGAGGTTGAAGGGCGGGCCCAACCTCTAGATTCAGGGGAACAAAACAGAAAATATGAACCTAGACACATTAGAGAAAGAAACAAAGTACCAAGCAGGGAGCCGTTTTACCTCGACAGTGCCTATATTTAAATTTGATAGAACCCAGAAGCCTAAATGGGCATACACATCGCCTAATATCATGCAAGGCACGTTTAAGCCAATCAGGCTTGTTGACATTTTTTAATTAAGCTTATCAGACTTGTCGAGAAACATAACGTTACCAAAAACACACTGGTTTCGGAATGTCTCACCGTAAGGGATCTTTCACACACTGACCGTACGTTCAGTACCGCAACCGCACTACCTGAACGCAACTACTGACGATACATGTAAACTAATTTCAGTCGTATTGCATTTTCAAATGGCTCACTAGTTAGGGAGTTTTAAGATCATACGTATATAGAACAAACTATACATAAAATATATACATTTATACAACCTATGACTAGAATGAACCGAAAAATACTTTAAAATTGGACTCTGATCTCTCATTAAGCCTTTAAAGAACAACTGTCTGAGATGCTCTCTGATCAGTGAACTTGCTGAGCACGTTATCTCACCTGGATATAATATATGAGATTTGTTAATGTATTGTAAACAATAAGGCACATGGGAATGTGCTATATGGCCAACATACCATGGCTAAGTGCTGTCTTTAGGCATAATGCATCGCCTCCCCCGAGAGTTGGCATCGCCTCCAACTGTGGCATCAAATGGCTCAGTGGTTAGGGACTGTAGTCGGAAGGTTGTTGGTTGGTCTTGAGCAATGAACTTTACCCCAAATTGCTCCAGGGGAATGTCCCTGTACTTTAATTTGCTCTGGATAATAGCGTCTCCAAAATGACTATGCCATGCCCTGTCAACAATTTCAATAATTGAAAATACCCTACTGCATTGCTGGTACATTAGTCAAGCTTAATTTATTTGCATGTATAGCCTAGAGAAAGAATCTAGCTGGCAAATTTATCAAAGACAAATTACAAGCCGTTTAGCTGGTCTGATCAGCTCCCCCCAATCCCACGATGCTAGTGCCCACTGCCCGGGGCAAATGTGAAACTAATCTACCAGCAAAACCCCTCTGCTCTGTTGTATGCTAGCTGCAGCTCTGTGACCAATGGATGAAATTTACCAGATTAATACAATTGTCATAATATTACAGTGTTTATATTGTGATCAAGATACAATTTATTTCAGTGTGAGAAACAGAAATAAATCTTGAGTAATCTGGTCATTTGCATCACATTATGCTATACGGATTGCTATTTCCGGCCTCCTATCAATAGAGCAAAAAGGTAAGCTAAACCCGTTCCGATGTTTCTCATTGGTTGGGATCCATCTCCGTGTTTAATAACCTCCTTTGCCAAATTGTGATTCAACCACAAAATCAGTGACCATTCCTAAATATAACAACAATCTCCATGGGAGATTGCATTCACTGTAATAAATATACATTTTTAGGATGTTTCTCATTTTATTTATTTATTTTATATTATTTTACATGTCGTAGTGTAGTCATTACAGAATGAATCGACACTAGAAGCATGGCATAAGATGTAAAGACCAAAAATGTGAAAAACCGTCTATTTGTAATTTTGATTGATAGTTTTCTATATTGTAATATTTACAAAGGCTGTCACCTCTCAAAGCCATGGAAAGAACAGAGAAAAGCATGGCAGATCCTGAGACGTTATTCGGATGGAGAGACAGGAACAATTTCATTGGCTAATGGGGATTTAAACACACATACACTTGATTCTCCTGCTGGATAAATAGACCCGCCTGGTTTCTTAGGTCTGGACAAGAGCAAAGGTAAATCAAAGGTTTATATACCAAATAACTTTTAAATTAAAGTGAATTTGAGGAGTCTAAAAGGTAGGTATGTAAACAAAACTCTGGAACAAACACACGCAACAATATGACAATAAATGACAACCAAAATATACAAACACAGGGACTAACTAAATTAAATCGATGCCTGGTGTGGACGGTTGACTGTTAAACTATGAGATCTATTGGTTGATGCATTGGTGGAGCCATCACCTCAGGCACCGCAACAGATGGGCACCTTGACAAAGGCACCTAGATGTTGTAACAATATACAATAAGTCACAATTATATATACATTTTTATTGTTTAAAATGGGGGTCCACGTGGTGTAGTGGGCTAAGTCGCTGCATTGCTGGACCGTCTATGTCACGATAGTCAGTAGTTTGAGCCTGACTTTGGGTTCTCTGACTTTCCCCGGACCTCCTACACGAGGTATGGCAAATTGGCATTGTGCTGCCCGGGATTTGGGTTAGATAAGTCAGATTATCTATACTGCCACGTTGCTCTCCAGCGACCCCTTGTGTGCAGATCGGGCGCCTGTACGTAAAATCGCAAAAGTTTAGTTGGTGAATGTAATCATCCCATTCATGATCTGATTAAATGTGGTTGGATGAACCATGTGCGCGTCCCTCTCCATCCTACATCTCTGTCCAAGGATAATGCGTTCCTCCGGTGCATGTGTGTCTGGTTAACCGAGCAACAAAAAAACAAATGGCATGGGATGATATAAGATGTCACACCTCAAGCCCACCTCTCCACATTCTACTGGGAGGTGCTGTGAGGAAGCAGGGTCTTAATGACATTTTGTGAAGAAATACATAAATTAAAAACATAACATTTTTTAATTTGCATCACCCCCGCAGCCTGGAGGAGGTGTGCAGCATCCTGAAGGAAGGAGGGTTCTCCAGGGTCAATTCTGTTGAACAGCTGAAAGGACAGTCCTACTGCCACGATCCCCACTGTGCAGACATGTTGGTGTTTCCCCCCCAGACCAAAGCTGACCTGTATCGTACCCAGCTGCTCAGTGACCACAAGCTCATCATACAGGTACTACAGCAGGACCCTCTTAAAACCCAATGGACAGTCTTTGGAAACAGTTTAGGAACGGTTCTGCTTTCCCTGTGGAAGAACACTTTCTTTCCCATAGAAGAAGCATTTTGTAATGTAGGATCCTCTATGGAAATGGTATATGGAACAAAACATGGAATTAAAAAGTGTTCTTCAAAGGCCTATGGGAACAGCTAAAGAACCACAGTTTCTAGCTAGCAGGTTTTTTCAAAGAATGTGCTAGCTACGGCCAGACTTGTCTGAAATGGCATCTACAGTGCCTTGCGAAAGTATTCGGCCCCCTTGAACTTTTCGACCTTTTGCCACATTTCAGGTTTCAAACATAAAGATATGAAACTGTAATTTTTTGTAAAGAATCAACATCAAGTGGGACACAATCATGAAGTGGAACGAAATTTATTGGATATTTCTAACTTTTTTAACAAATAAAGAACTGAAAAATTGGGCGTGCAAAATTATTCAGCCCCCTTAAGTTAATACTTTGTAGCGCCACCTTTTGCTGCGATTACAGCTGTAAGTCGCTTGGGGTATGTCTCTATCAGTTTTGCACATCGAGAGACTGAAATGTTTGCCCATTCCTCCTTGTAAAACAGCTTGAGCTCAGGGAGGTTGGATGGAGAGTGTTTGTGAACAGCAGTTTTCAGTTCTATCCACAGATTCTCGATTGGATTCAGGTCTGGACTTTGACTTGGCCATTCTAACACCTGGATATGTTTATCTGTGAACCATCCATTGTAGATTTTGATTTATGTTATGGATCATTGTCTCGTTGGATGACAAATCTCCGTCCCAGTCTCAGGTCTTTTGCAGACTCCATCAGGTTTTCTTCCGGAATGGTCCTGTATTTGGCTCCATCCATCTTCCCATCAATTTTAGCCATCTTCCCTATCCATGCTGAAGAGAAGCAGGCCCAAACCATGATGTTGCCACCACCATGTTTGACAGTGGGGATGGTGTGTTCAGGGTGATGAGCTGTGTTGCTTTTATGCCAAACATAACGTTTTGCATTGTTGCCAAAAAGTTTCATTTTGGTTTCATCTAACCAGAGCACCTTCTTCCACATGTTTGGTGTGTCTCCCAGGTGGCTTGTGGCAAACTTTAAACAACACGTTTTATGGATATCTTTCAGAAATGGCTTTCTTCTTGCCACTCTTCCATAAAGGCCAGATTTGTGCAGTATACGACTGATTGTTGTCCCATGGACAGACTCGCCCACCTCAGATGTAGATTTCTGCATTTCATCCAGAGTGATCATGGGCCTCTTGGCTGCATCTCTGATCAGTCGTCTCCTTGTATGAGCTGAAAGTTTATAGGGACGGCCGGGTCTTGGTAGATTTGCAGTGGTCTAATACTCCTTCCATTTCAATATTATTGCTTGCACAGTGCTCCTTGGGATGTTTAAAGCTTGGGAAATCTTTCTGTATCCAAATCCGGCTTTAAACTTCTCCACAACAGTATCTCGGACCTGCCTGGTGTGTTCCTTGTTCTTCATGATGCTCTCTGTGCTTTCAACGACCTCTGAGACTATCACAGAGCAGGTGCATTTATACGGTGACTTGAATAAACACACAGTTGGATTCTATTTATCATCATTAGTCATTTAAGTCAACATTGGATCATTCAGAGATCCTCACTGAACTTCTGGAGAGAGTTTGCTGCACTTAAAGTAAAGGGGCTGAATAATTTTGCTTGCCCAATTCGTCAGTTTTTTATTTGTTAAAAAAGTTTGAAATATCCAATAAATGACATGATTGTGTCCCACTTGTTGTTGCTTCTTCACAAAAAATACAGTTTTATATCTTTATGTTTGAAGCCTGAAATGTGGCAAAAGTTCGAAATGTTCAAGGGGGCCGAATACTTTCGCAAGGCACTGTACTCTCTAATCTACACACTGCTAATTTCTAACCAGGATGGTGGCCATTTTAGATGGAGCCCAGTGTTTCATTGTAAACTGACCATTAAAAAAAGGAACAAAGAAATATGTTTGTACTGTACACCGTTGTGTGTTCATAAATCCAAGTAAACATTTCAATGCAAATGCTTCCATGCCCATTTGGAATACAGATTATCAATTTGCGTCTCCCTATAAAGCCTCTCGGCTTTTTAGGCTGAGTGCTGCCGAGCTCGCCGCGTCTCTTTAATTTCGAGTCCAATAAACTAGCTGCCACTCCGAGCACAATGCCACACGAGCGCAGTGAAATCTGATTACTGAGCCCGATTCAATTAAGCATTCAATACCACTGTTAAATGAATCACTTCCTCTTATTTTCATCTCTCACTCACTCGCTCTCTCACTCTCTCTTTTTCTCAAAGTCGTTGCTATTTCCTTCCCGTATTTTTTTTCCGTGCAAAGACTGTGATGTGTATGCTAATTACGAAAAGTGAAATGTGCTCTGTTGGGATGTGCTACGTCCAGCAGCAGTATATTTAGTGCGGGTTTAGGGGCTCTGCTGGTTGAAGGACGTCTCCATGGTAATCCGAGGATGCTGTGGGTGACAAGTCTCTTTCTCTCTCTCATTTCCCTATCTTTCTGGCTTTTTTTTTCCTTTGTCAAGATGTAACCTAACCTTCTCTCACTTCTCCTCCTCCATCTCGCTCTCTTTGTCCCACTCTGCCCCAGGATAAGTCATGTAGCATGGGGCCGTGCTCGCTGCGCCCCCTGTTGCACGCCGATGGGGACGTACTGATGGCCGGCCGCACCTCCGGTCTCACTGTGTCGCACGCGGCCTCCCTGGTTGCCCAGGGCGATGCCCAAGGCAACAGCCAATCCAAAGTCTTTGTCTGTGTTGGTGACTGTTCAGCTGGAAATAGGGAGGAGCTACAGAAAGTCCTCTCCAACATGGCTTGCAAAAGTATGTATGTATGTCAACCACCATCAGATTCTCTTTATAGAAGTGAATTAATTCTATAGGTACTCTAGCACTGGATGTCAGTCGTGATTTCAATGGGAGCTGTCATGTCTATGGATTATATTTCTGTGGTTGGTTGCGGCTTTCAGATTTCGCCATTCTTTCCAGTGGAGCAGTAGGCGGATGGAGCGTTACCCCAACCTGCGTTGCGCCCTTTGGGTGCCTTGTGATTCAACGAAGAATATTTCGATTTTTAAACAGTTTTAACAGAAAACAGTAGTTGTTTTACGAAATAATAATGTATTTCTCACGTTAGTTCTTGGGCGCATTCTTTGGTGCCGTTATGAGTTGGTTAGTTTCTATGCCTGAGCGTGTTTGTTTGTCCCACCAGACGTGAAGCTGATCCCTCAGAGCTTTCTGTCCCTGGACCCATGCGATCCCCGTCTCCAGCATGTCCGACTCATCCTGCTGACACCCCAGTGTTCCCTGTCAGCAGTCAGCAACCCGGTGGAGTTCATACTGCATGAAAACGGAGGTACAGCTTCTAAAACCCTAAGTCCTACCCCCGACCATGTTTATAAAGCATTAAAACAAAGGCATGTGGCCTAGGGATATCCAGTGTCCTAAGGACCTTACAAAAGAAAACCCTTTACCGGACGGAGTTTACAGTTTACCTCAGAAGAACGTGTACAGAATGTGCACTTGACAAAAGTGCCCCTCTTCTTTCAGACAGAGACTTGCTCCAGGACCTAGCCCAAGGCTCTATGGCCCAGGCCAAGCTTGACTCACTGGTGGCCCAGCAGAAGAAGGACATCTGCCATGCCCTGAAGTGTGAGTGTGTAAACCTACAGAGAGAGGATGTGTGTGTGTTTGTGTGTGCATGCACTCTCCCTCTCTCTCCCTCTCCCTCTCCCTCTCCCCCTCTCTCTCCCTCTCTCTCCCTCTCCCTATCTCTCCCTCTTTCTCCCTCTCTCTCTCTCTCACAAATGATCTAATCTGCTCTGTAATTAGAGCAGACATCCACTCTGAGTCTTAATGAGAATTGCTGACGTTTCCTGTTCCAGTCAGGTTAGATTGGGTCTGTCGGTGGAGTACAAGAGGGGAGTCCTAGCAATGTCAGGAGTCCTCCTTTAACCCCAGATCCACACATGCTGGTTTAGCTACAGATCCAAACAGAATAAAGACAGCAACACAGCTAAGGTGTATTATTGCCTTGACTCCGTCTGCGTGTTCTTGAACATTGTGTGTTTCTGCTACAGAATTCTGGGCTGTCCCGTTGTCTAGAGACCTTCGTTAGTCTGTGTCATTAACAGGTGCTGAGCTACAGCGTTTTAGTTTGTGAAACATGGGCGGATTCTGAAGTTTTCCAAAGATTGCTATTCTCAGATAAACGTACGCTGAATGGTTTGAGCCATGAAATCTTTTGTTTTACTCGATTATCCTCACAAATAACACCAAGTATTGTAGAAAGTGACAATATAAGACCACAGGAAATCACAGGACATAGTTACAGAGATAGTGTATCCAGCTCACATAGTTGGTATTCATTTGTGATTGGGCAAACTTAATTGTCCTGAAAATAAAATGGTACAACACTTCAATGTGTGGCTGAATAGAATGGCAAAGAAAGCAAGCAGATACATAAAATGAATGAGAAAACACCTATTTTATCTGGGATCTCTGGGACTTGTGTGTGAAATGGAAACCCAGCGTCTCTAATTACACAGTCATCGATCTCGCTGAAATAGTTTTGCCAGCGGCGGCACAACGTCTAACGGACCGTTAATGAAGGACAGGTGGCTATTGACTGGTGCTATTGCTAGCTCGATGCAATGTCGATAGACAGGAGACCCTAGTTTCCAGCTCAGCCTGCGGGCATCCAGCTCCTAGCAGCCTCTCCTCTATGAACGATGTGGAAGGAGTGCCGTTGGATGAATCAACACTGACAGAAAAGATTTATACACTTTGTAAACGCAGTACAGGTCTGTCTCTGTTTCGCAGGAGAATAGTCGATCTTTTAATTCACCTCAGTTTTACCCAGTCTTCACCCTTTTTTCAATTCAAAGATATTGAAAGAGTGATTCTGGCCTCGTAGCAACAACTCCAGAACAGAAGGGTTGAACATAAGAAATACACCTCCTCTGAATCACATTTGGCAAAGCCGTTCGGCTTCTAATCACACGGCCCCGTTAACCAGGAAGTGTTTTGTCAGAACGCATGCGCTAGGGAACACCTTCCCGGAGAAACAAACAACTCAACAAGTTGCTGAACCATGACGAATCGTGGCAGCCTTGCCACACACCCACATGTCCACCCTGGATGTCAATTTGCATTGCCCTCTGCTTGACCCCTGGCATTGTTGGTGCGCCACAACCAGGATTTGAACAGCTGGCCCAAATGACACAGCTGTACTGCAGACAGTCGCCACTCAGGGACATAATGGATTTTAAATGACTGAAATCGGACATTTGTTTTTTTGAACATTTTATGGAAAGTGCCCTCCAAAAATGATTGGCACCGTTGGTAAAGATCACCAAAAAAGTAATTGTTGTTTGTCAGCTTGACCTTACAAGTTAATTGTCCAAACTTAGCAGTAATCGGTTTGAAAGAAAATCATCAAAGCAGCTAAACGAATGGCTGACTGTAAATCAACAGCTGGTGCAAGGCAGCCGAATGAACCACATTTTAATAAAATGTCAAATGGTATATTTGACAATTATTTGAAGATATTAACATTGAAGCAATCTCTGTTTTGGGATGATGGTTTTATTTGAGGGAAGTGCTTCATGTGCCCTGCAATAACAATTGTAGGCTAAGCAAATATTAAGCAATATGTCATTGCCTGCGTTTAATTGGAGACATAATTCATGTTCATTCATGCGTGGGCTTTATGAGTGGGAACATATGTTTAATTTGCATGTTAAATATCATGTTGAATATATTTCTGTGTTTATGTTGATATGCCCTATGGGGCTGTGTTCAATATATGTGTATGTATGTGTGTGCATGTGTGTGTGTGTGTGTGCGTATGTGTGTGAAAATGTGTGTTTGTGTGTGAGAGAGCAGTCCCCAAGGTGGAGGCGGTCGTATACTCTACCTGCTCCTCTAATCCAGAGGAGAATGAGGAGGTGGTGACGGGAGCTCTGGAGGACGCTGGGCCGACTGAGGAATCCAACCTTCAGCCCTTCAGGTTAATTTCCCATTTGTTTTTCCTTCAAAGGATTTTAATGGCACAGGAAACGTTTCTTTATCGTTACAAAGCAAGTGAAAAATAACAATGATATAATAGATAAAAATAAATCAAAAATTGGAAATTAAAAAAAATCTAATTTTACACACAAGTCTAAAAAGCATATAGTCATTCACCCCTTCAAAGCACACACAGTTTGTTGTATAAACATTGTTTATTTTACGAAAGGGTCGGACAAACACCAAGGTTTCAGCACACTGAAGTATAAAAAAAATACACAAATGAATGTTTTGCTACATCAATTTCTAATGCACACCATATATACGCCCAAAAAGGGAGTTCCAGGGTCACATAATATGTAGTGAGATGAATGTCAAGGAATCAGGACACAAAGGCCAAGGAAAGGCAGTAGGGGCATTTTTAAACAGACTAAACCCCAAGAAATATCCAGAAGAACTTAGGATTTTTATTGATGTAAAGCACTTTGAGCTGCATTCTTTGTATGAAAGGTGCTAAATAAAGGTTTATTATTATTATTATTATTATTATTATTAACTGTTAGACTTCTAGTTACGTGAATGTTCTTCCTCTGGCTTTTACTCCTCATAGTCTGCAAGCCAAAAACATAGAGCTATGATTGTTTCAAACCGTCTTGATGAGAAATGAGCCGCATCCGCTTCTAGAATGTTCTTGCACCTAGGAGTGGGTCAGACTCTTCGCTCTAAGGTGCTGATGAGCTTATATACTCAGCAAAAAAGGAAATATTTTCAGGTCACTGTATTTGAAAGATAATTTGTAAAAATAGAAATAACTTTACAGATCTTTAGAGATAAGAGAGCACTACAGGGTGACAGAAAGGAAAATTAGGCTGAGTGAGGCTAGACTAAGTGTTCGTAGGCCTGTTGTAAGGCAGGTCCTCACCACACACCACTGACAACAATGTCACCTATGGGCACAAACCCCCTGTTGGTGGATCAGACAGGACTGGCAGAAAGTGCTCTTCACGGATGAGTCACGGTTTTGTCTCACCAGGGGTGATGGTCGGCTCGCATGTTTTGTCAACAAATGAGCTTTACACCGAGGCCTGTGCTCTGGAGCGGAATCAATTTGGAGATGGAGTCTGTGGCGGAGTGTCACATCATCATTGGACTGAGCTTGTTGTCATTGCAGGCAATCTCAATGCCATGCGTTACAGGGAAGACATTCTCCGCCCCATGTGGTACCCTTCCTGCAGGCCGATTCTGACATGACCCTTCACAATGACAGTCCCACCAGCTGTACTGCTTGTTTTTCTACAAGACAGGCATGTCAGTGTTCTGTCATGGCCAGCGAAGAGTCCGAATCTCAATCCCATTGAGCATTTCTGGGACCGGTTGGATTGGAGGGTGAGGCCTAAGGCCAGTCCCCCCAGAAATGTCCAGGAACTTGCAGGTGCCTTGGTGGAAGAGTTTGATAACAACTCACAGCAACAACTGGAAAATATGGTACAGTCCATGAGGAGGAGATACACTGCAGTAATTAATGCAGCTGGTGTCCACACCAAATACTGACTGTTACTTTTGACTCACCCAGGTCACATTATTCTATTTCTGTTAGTCATGCCTGTGGAACTTGTTCAGTTCACTTTAATCAGTTTAATCTTTTTCTATTCATAAAAATATTTTAGACAGTTTCAGTTTGCTGAAAATGAAAGCAATTGAAAGTGAGAAGACGTTTATTTCTTTGTTGAGTTTAGGTGTGCTTTACTCCAGACCTGGGTTGCACTGTACCTGTGTCGCTATCCGAGGTGCTGAACCACCTCCACCCAAATCAGGGCAAGACGCTGGGTCGGGGCTGTCGAAGGGGACTGGGTGTGGGGTGGTTGGTCGGAGTAGGTGTGGGTGAATTTGGTGGAGCAGGGTTGGTCTGGTGTACTGGGTCAGGGTCACTGTGTTGGGAGGCTGGTAGTGGGTCAATGATGAAGGGGAAAAGATTATATTCTTTAACTTTTTGTGTTGTTTTTGTACTCTCCCTGTTTCAATTAAACACATAGAAATGTAGATAAAAAGAGAATGTCATTTCTTTTAGCTTATTATGCTAATTATTTACACCTCTCAAACTTGCTCTGTTAATAAAGCTTTGGTGATTAAAATGTATTTCCTATAATAATAAGCTCCTTTATTATTTACAAACTGCTTTCTCTGAGAATGTTTGGGATTTAATCAAATTAATTGTAATGAAGACAACATATTTTCTTCATCTTTCTAAAAACAAAATTTTAAGGCACCAGATGAACATGCCCCCTTGTTCCCTGTGGATTTAAGTGTGTCCCGATGAATAAGCAGCTTTGCTGCTATCAGAATGAATACCATAACCAACAGAGAAAACCTGCTTTTGGTTGGTCTAAAATATCCCTGAAAGAGCTACCTGAAATAATCGCTTTTTTCAGAGCACAAAAAAATCCATCCATACTACTGAGCTGATGCAGGAATTATACATTTCCAATCTCTGGGAAAGAGTTTTAAAATAGACCTGTTTTTGTAACAAATTCAAAATTGCCACGATCGTGCATTTACACCCTCACATCACCCTAACACTACCTGAAAATAGAGCCTCTGTATCACTCTCACTCTTCCCATTTAGCTCCCTTATTCTTTTTTGTACCATTAAAATCTTTGTGAGATTCTCTGTTTTTTCTTTCCCTCTCTCACTGTGTGTTTCTCTTCCTCTCACTTTCTCTCTTCCCCTTTATATAGTGGTGCTTGAAATTTCATGAACCTTTTAGAATTTCCAATAATTCTGCATAAATACTCTGACCTAAAACTTCATCAGATTTTCACACAAGTAGATAAAGAGAATCCAATTAAATAAACAAGACAGAAATATTATACTTGGTCATTTATTTATTGAAGACATCTCTCTCATCTGATTTTCAACCCCTTATCCGGGTGGGGTCGCAGGGGCAGCAGGTCTAGCAGAGAACCCCAAACTTCCCTTTCACTGGCCACATTAACCAGCTCGGACTGGGGGATCCCAAGGCGTTCCCAGGCCAGTGTGGAGAAATAATCTCGGCCCAAGCCTTTTGATTTGATTTGGGGGGCCCCCTTCTACCACGCAGAGTAACCAGTGCACTCGATTGGGGGTCCAGGGGGCCCCAAGTACCCGCTTAGTTCAGTTATGCCTGAGGCCGGCCCTGGATACCCCAGTGGAGAAAGGGAAGCCTACCAGGCAAGCCAGCATAGGTGGTTCGTCAAACAGTACCGCAGTTCACTTTTAGCCCCCTGGCCCAGACTACACTATATTATTAATTAACTTACTGAAGAGATGAGTCTTCAGCATAGACTTAAATGTTAAGACTGAGTCTGCATCTCTCACATGGGTTGACAGATCATTCCACCAAAGTGGAGCGATATATGAGAAAGCCCTTACAAATTCTACGAAACAATGAGGAGGCATGTGTCTTGTGAACAAAGCATATGTGTAGGCACATATGGCAGCATCAAATCAGACAGTAGGTGAAGTCTGTGTAGTGCAGTCTCTCCAGTGTGGAGAGACTAGAATTGGGGTAATATGTTTACATTTTGTGGCTCTAGTCAAATCTCCGGCGGCCACGTTAAGCACTAATTGAAATTTTCTGAGGGTCATATCTGGGTAGCCAGAAAATAGATCATTGTAATAATCCATTCTTTATGTGACAAATGCATGGATAAACTTTTCTGCATAATGTCTTGACTGAAAGTTTCACATTTTTGGAATGTTCTGGAGTTGTGAAAAAAGCAGCTTTTGAGGTACGTTTTACATGTTTGTCAAAAGAGAGATCTGGGTCCAGTGTAACACCGAGGTCTTTTACATTTTTTTCTGATATAACTGCACAACCATCTATGTTTATTCCCATATTCGACAGCAGGTCTCTTTGTTTTTTGGGACCTAAAATTAGCATTTATATTTTATCTGAGTTTAGAAGTAAATAATGTTCTGTCATCTACTTCTTTATGTCTGAAACACAAGCTTCAAGGGTATTCAATCCTGCAGCTTGAACCATTTTCATCTAAATGTAGAGCTGTGTGTCATCAGCATAGCAGGTAAAATATACATTGTGTTTCCGGATGACATCACCAAAGGGAAGCATATATACGGAGAACAATAGCGGTCCCAAAACAGAACCTTGAGGAACACCAAAGCATACCTTTGTTTCTTTGGAGGACCTACCATCCACAGATAAAAACGTATATCTTTCCGATAGATAGGATCTGAACCATGCCAGAACATCTCGTTTTCGATGTAGATTTCCAATCTGTCTAAAAAGGCAGCACTATGGGCAAGAAGCACAAGTTCAGAGGCATAGCCTCGGTCAGATGATACTTGGAGGTCATTTATCGCCTTCACAAGTGCAGTCTCAGTACTTTCATAGGGTCTAAACTTAGATACTGGAAGCAAAGTTTAACATACTTTTGCCACTCACAGATATGAAATAATGGATAATTTTCCTCAACGAATAAATGAACAAGTATAATATTTTTGTCTAATTTGTTTAATTGGGTTCCCCTAATCTGCTTTTAGGACTTCTATGATGTTTTAGGTATTATTTATGCAGAAATATAGGCAATTCTAAAGAGTTCAGAAACATTCGAGCACCGCTGTATTTCTGTCTTCCTCTCTCCGTCTTTCTTTATCATCAACATCGAGGCTATCCAACACAGTCTGTATATACTCATTTCCAATTTGAGCTGTTTTTGTTTATTTCTATTTTGTGCATCACGATGGTTGTCTGTTGGTTCTTTGGTGATTTGGTTGGGTATAATTGTCTCTGTGGGCCCTGTTTCTGTGGCCAGCTGGCTGCCCTCTCCAGCTTCATCCCTGCAGATGTGGGCTTTTTCAAGGAAGGTTTAGAATTGTTTCTTGAAGGCCGTTGTAAAATATAATTACTCTTTTCAAAATTTTGGTCATTAGTGACTAATGTTCTAATTCTGTATTGCATGCACTCTCTCTCCCGATCTCTAAAGGACACTCGCCTCCACAAAAGTACACCTCTGAATGTGTGTATGACCTTGTTTGTGTTTATGAACTTGTGTTTGTGACCTTTTACAGTATGTGTGGTTGTTCATGTTTCTGCCACTTTTTGTGTGCTTACGACCTTGAGTGTGTGTGTGTGTATTTGTGTTTATGACAGTGTTTGAGTGTTCATGACAGTGTGTGAGAGTTCATGTATCTCTGCCACTGTGTGTGTTCAGGACAAGCTCTTTCACTCCCATGGACCGGGGTGACGAGACACCAGGCTCTCCTTTCTTCAAACTGGATCCTTCTGAGCTCAGTAATGGCTGTTTCCTGGCTGTGCTCATCAGAGAGGTAAAACTCACTAATAACAGAGCAGGCTGTGAGGCCAACCTGAGGTTTAATTAACAACGTGTTGTGTTAATGACCCAGCTTGCCTGGCTCTTCTGCATCCCTCAGTTAAAACATGCCTCAAATTTTGTGTTTCATCAATGTTGTTGTCACAAAATACAATACATATATAGTTGTTATTCACTTTTCCAAATCTCATTTGGATGAGGTAGGTAAGACTTGAACCCTGACCATACATGTTAAATTAGCAAAAATCCTCCACAACTCCTCTTGTGAGTAAAGACGGTAAAGATGCGCTCTCCTAACAAATCCTTCTCTGCTGTTCCTCTCTGCTCACCTTGCTCTGCTTGTTCGCTTCGACAGACTTTTATATACACTTCTCAAACAAATTATGGGAACACTCAAATCACATATTGGGTCTCGATGAACGTCATTGCCCAGTGTCCTCCGCCGCTGGGGGAGAAATGTTTAGCTGAGAGAACATCCATCAGCTCCCAGAATACATTGAGTGCTCTCTCAGTCTCCTAACAGCCCCTCTGGGCTCCATCGCAGCCTCAAAGCTGAGCGCTGTTGGGTTGCTTTTAATGCTGCTGCCTGTATACAAGGCTGAGAGTGTATAGTTTTAACCCTTGTGCCTGTATACAAGGCTGTACATGATTGGTTATAATTCTACTGCCTGTATACAAGGCTGAGAGTGTATAGTTTTAACCCTTGTGCCTGTATACAAAGCTGTACATGATTGGTTATAATTCTACCGCCTGTATACAAGGCTGTCCGTTAATGTTTATTATTCTACTGCCTGTATACAAGGCTGTACGTGTTT
>JACXGM010016905.1:0-20115 GCA_016801145.1 Umbra pygmaea
TTCAACTGCACATTCAACTGCACTTTTCTATCTTTCTCCCTTACCCGACCCATTGTGTTATTCTTGTGTATTTGTATTCATGTGTAACTCTGTCTGTACTTGCACCTTTGCTTTATCTTGGCCAGGTCGCCGTTTTAAATGAGAATTTGTTCTCAACGAGCCCACCTGGTTAAATAAAGGTTAAATAAAAAAATAAAATTATGTAATCAGAGAGAAGTAAAAGATGCAGCAGTAAGCTGAGGACCTATGCTGGGAGTGGTGATTAAGGAAGGTATAATGTGGGGTTAAATGGGTGTTAGGGTTGTGTTGTATCATGTTATGGACCTCATTAATGCTGTTTTTTGTGTGTGTAGATAAGTTGCCACGTGGTCAAATGCCTTATGGGGGGAGGGCTGTTATTCGTTTTTTAAAGGTATAATTTGTTTATTGATTAAAGAGTTGTTCTTTGTTAGATGATACATGTGATTTATGTGTGATTTATTGTCTTGTTTTGCTTTTCAGACTGAGCGCTGGTTGTTTATGTAGTTTTACGATGTCTATTGTTTGTTAGTATTTGTGTTGTCTAGCTGTTTGTGTCCTCCCTATGACTGTACTTTAAAGGGATAGGGAGGGGTTTTATGGTCAATATGAACATGCGTGAAGAAGAACTTTATGACTTTTATCAATAAAACTGTAACAGCCTTGCCTACTGGATTCACTTTACGTGAATGTACCACCTTTTTATGTAAGCAAACCTTGGGATACACTATAGTTTGCTACCCCAGGTTACACCTAGAAATGGTTGAGCATGAAAATCCCAGTAACTGAGTAGATTGTGAAATACTCAGACTGACCCGTCTGGCACCAACAACCATGCCACGCTCAAAATTGCTTAAATCACTTTTCTTTCCCATTCTAACATTCCGTTTGGAGTTCAGGAGATTGTCTTGACCAGGACCACACCCCTACATGCATTGAAGCAACTGCCATGTAATTGATTGAGTAGATCATTACATTAAGGAGAAATTGGACGGGTGTTCCTAATAACCTTGCTAGTAAAAATATATAAAAATCCATCAAACTCACCAAAGCTGCTCATTATTTGAAAACGAAGTCCGTCGTCCTTTCTTTTTTAAAAAGACTTCTATGAAGCGGTTGTACAGCACATCTTTGCGTTAAGTTCCAATAAAAGATATTGCCCAGTGCTGAGAGTCGATCCTGCCCAGTCCTATATTTGCCACCAAAGCAACTTCTCCTCCATCTACTGCTAAAAAAGCCATCTACTGCTAAAAGTAAAAAATCTAACAATCTAAAAATTGAACGTTTAAAGAAATCAGAGACTGGTGTAAGCTAGTTCTTGTTCTGATGGCGCACTTTTTATTTTTTTATTATTGAACTGCAACTCCTCTATCAGCAACAGAAACAATGCTGACGTAAGGCTAGGCTTGCAGAAACGCTTTAGTTGGTCAAAGAACACACCCAACACAGTAAAGTCGAAATCTGATTGGTTAAAAATATGACAATCAAAAACATGGTCCTGATGGGCTTAACAGCAGACGGTATTCAATTCTGAATGCCCTAGTCTACCCGGAGACAACACAGATGAAAACATCTTATTGGATAAAAGCTTTCATTTATTTGAGCAGCTCTAAAAGCAAGGCAACTTAACAGAGTTTGCTGTAGAAATGAAATGACCTCATAGACTAAGTGAAATAAACTTTGTAAAATATATATAGTGTTAATGAAAAATATATTAAAGTAGTACAAAAATAAATTTCTGATTCTATCTTTGGGCCTTGCAGTCCCTGATGGCCCACCACAGCTCAGTACTCTAAATATAAAAACATAATATCACATTTTACTTCGTCTTTGAAAGAAAACAGCTTTAAATCATTCACTGGCTTAACACCTGGTGACTCGATGAGGTACGAGTAAATGTCTGGGTAAGACATCTCTGGCCACTGGGTCGGGTTGTTACACCAATTTGACACGGGTAGAATGAAGCGACATATATATGAATTGACCAAATTAAGTTTATTTATGTTTCACGCTCTTTGGCAGGCAGGGTGGACATATAATTACTTTACATATTAGTGATTTAAGTTATTCATTCCTGCCGGCTGAGTACGGACGTTGGTTTCTGCTGCTATTTTGTATTGAAGTCTAGTCAGAGGCTGTTTCTGAAAACCAAGAATGCAAAGAACAGACTTGTGTACTTTGGGAGAACGCTCTTGCTAGTTGTTCTTGGAAGAATGAACTCACAAGGTGACAAGCGCAAAGAACGCTGCTGAAATTTTGAGACGAAAGGGGGTCAAACAGTATTTGTATGGTGTTCCTAATAATCCTTTAGGTGAGTGTATAATCCCATTATAACAAAAAAGCAATACTGCTGCATCAGCAAAAGAAAGAGCTGGCTTGGTAAAAAGAATTGGACAGTCAAAATGTGAGTTTATGAAATTATAAATGGGCTATTTTTACCTTTCATTGTAATGAGAGACATTTTGGACATGTTCTAAAAATCGACAAGCATTTACTTTTTGCCCTACATACATATCTTAATATTACTGTAGTAATGTACATATAGTAACATAGATTTTTGGCTTCTTAATATTACTGTAGTAATGTACATATAGTAACATAGATTATTGGCTCCTTAATATTACTGTAATGTACATATAGTAACATAGATTATTGGCTTCTTAATATTACTGTAGTAATGTACATATAGTAACATAGATTATTGGCTTCTTAATATTACTGTAGTAATGTACATATAGTAACATAGATTATTGGCTTCTTAATATTACTGTAATGTACATATAGTAACATAGATTATTGGCTTCTTAATATTACTGTAGTAATGTACATATAGTAACATAGATTATTGGCTTCTCGTTTTATCAGGCGTAATCATTCTGGAGCCAGAAGAACTGTGAGCTAAGAAAAAATTACTGTAACCTATCCAACACACTTCACAATGTCCTGCCTCCTAGTGGATTTGAACGACTGTAAACTAACCAACACCCTGTTTACAATGTCCTGCCTCCTAGTGGATTTGAATGACTGTAAACTAACCAACACCCTGTTTACAATGTCCTGCCTCCTATAGTGGATTTGAATGACTGTAAACTAACCAACACCCTGTTTACAATGTCCTGCCTCCTAGTGGATTAGAATGACTGTAAACTAACCAACACCCTGTTTACAATGTCCTGCCTCCTAGTGGATTAGAATGACTGTAAACTAACCAACACCCTGTTTACAATGTCCTGCCTCTAGTGGATTTGAATGACTGTAGACTAACCAACACCCTGTTTACAATGTCCTGCCCCCTAGTGGATTTAAAAGACTGTAAACTAACAAACACCCTGTTTACAATGTCCTGCCCCCTAGTGGATTTGAATGACTGTAAACTAACCAACACCCTGTTTACAATGTCCTGCCTCTAGTGGATTTGAATGACTGTAAACTAACTAACACCCTGTTTACAATGTCCTGCCCCCTAGTGGATTTGAATGACTGTAAACTAACCAACACCCTGTTTACAATGTCCTGCCCCCTAGTGGATTTGAATGACTGTAAACTAACCAACACCCTGTTTACAATGTCCTGCCCCCTAGTGGATTTGAATGACTGTAAACTAACCAACACCCTGTTTACAATGTCCTGCCCCCTAGTGGATTTGAATGACTGTAAACTAATCAACACCCTGTTTACAATGTCCTTCCTCCTAGTGGATGTCATAGGTGTCAGAAGTAAAAGTAAAATTACTTTTTATGGGCGCAGATGAGTTCAGAAGTTTTAGGATGTTACTAATTGTGACCAAAATTAACAATAGGGAAAGTTCATAACTAATTAGTGTACTGTAAAATGTATACCAATAGTAAATTAATGATAATTTGTGGTGAATTGGTAGTAATGAACTCCAACTACCTGGTCTATATAAAAACTATGTGAAGGGAACATGGTACTGAAGCCATAAAAAATGGGTCTGGACGAGTACATTATCCTAAATATTTTCTGAATAATGTAAAGGAAGCGTACAATATGAATGTTGTGGCAAACAGTTTCAATCAGTTTTGTGAATGTTGGTCCTGATCTAGCAGGAAAAACTTCTGACCCTGGGATATCTGGAGAAATCCTCAGTCAATGTCCCTCACAGCAGTGGATAAAGCGGGGAACTTGCTGATATTGTTATGAAATATAAAAACAAAATGTCTTCAGATTGTGATGACATTGATATGATTGTAGTAAAAAAGGTAATTGAGAGAATTTTAATACCTTTCACTTATATCTGTAACCTATCATTTAAAACCAGTACATTTCCAGACAAGATGAAAATAGCCAAAGTCCTACCTCTGTATAAATCTGGTAACAAGCACCACTTCAAACTATAAACCTTATTACTGCCACAATTCTTTAAAATTCCGGAAAAGCTTTTTAATATTCAATTGGAAAAATTCATTGATAAACTATTGACTGAAAATCAGTATGGATTAAAAGCAAACAGATCAACATCATTGGCTTTATTAGATTCAAAGACATCACAAATTCTATAGACCAAAAATCAAACATGCAGTCGGGATATTCATTGACCTAAAAATAGCATTTGATACAATAAATCATGACATACTAATAAAGAAAAGTTGAATGATACAGCATCAGGGGTACAGTGGGCTACCTGGGTGAATAGTTATTTAAGCAACAGAAAACAGTTTGTGAAGTTGGGAGATTGATGATACAAATAGTTTTGCACTGGTGACAATTTACATCAATTACTACAGGAGACTACTTCAGAACTTAACAAGTTAAAACTATGGTTCAATAATAATAAATTCTCAAAACGAAAATAATGCTATCTGGAAGAAATAATTAACAAGATACAGATAGATGGGTTCGACAGAATGAGTTAGTCATATCAAATTTATTGGGGTAATAATAGATGAAAAACTGAGCTGGAAATCACACTTTAAACAAATTCAGTCTAAGATGTCAAGAAGTATTGAGGTATTAAAAAAGGCTAAACAGGTTCTAGATCATAAATCACTATACATTCTTTAGTTATCGCTAGTGTCACCTTATTTAAGTTATTGAGAAGAGGTTTGGGGCAATAATTATAAAAGTTTATTACACTCAACATTTCTTCTCTATTATTTCTACAGAGACATACAGAATTGTTTGAATGAGGAACTCAAGCAATGTTCAAGCATGTTACAGTTTAAAAAGACATACAGAGTGGTTTGAATGAGGAACTCAAGCAATGTTCAAGCATGAAACAGTTTAAAAAGACATACAAAGACATACAGAATGGTTTGAACAAGGAACTCAAGCAATTTTCAATTAATTTTCAAATATTTTTTTAGGGCACAGAAATAAGGGTGTTTGATTATCATTGTTTGCATATTGTTTAATTGTTATATTTTATTCGAAGTACACATTTATTATGGTTTAAAATTTTCTAAACTTTTATTTAAAATGTTGATATTAAAATATGGTATTGATAATCTGTGATTAAAAGAAAAAAAATATTTAAGTAATACATAATTGTATATAAAGTTTTAAATCACTTGAAGAATATTTGGAAGGTTTCAAGAAAGGGGAAAGGAAAAATAAGAGAAAAAAATGAAAGAAAGAGAAGGGGAAACTAGATAATTAAAGATAAAGTATAAGGAAGGGGTGTAAACTTCTTCCCACTCCTTTTGGTATTTTGTTAATATTTTCTGTATGAACTGCTTGTTCGGTTTTCCTTTACATGTTCGAAATAAAACTAAATCAATCAATCATCATGCCTTCTGTGAATTTAAGAGGAGGACCTGACATGTAGTCGCCGCCGGATTGTTAAATCTGACTCTAACCAGCCCATTTTATACGTGATTTATATTCAGTGCCTTACGAAAGTATTCGGCCCCCTTGAACTTTTAGACCTTTTGGCACATTTCCGGCTTCAAACAAAGAAATGAAACTGTAATTTTTTGTGAAGAATCAACAACAAGTGGGACACAATCATGAAGTGGAACGAAATTTATTGGATATTTCAAACTTTTTTAACAAATAAAAAACTGAAAAATAAGTTAATACTTTGTAGCACCACCTTTTGCTGTGATTACAGCTGTAAGTCGCTTGGGGTATGCCTCTATCAGTTTTGCACATCGAGAGACTGACATTTTTGCCCATTCCTCCTTGCAAAACAGGTCGAGCTCAGTGAGGTTGGATGGAGATCGTTTGAACAGCAGTTTTCAGTTCTTTCCACAGATTCTCGATTGGATTCAGGTCTGGACTTTGACTTGGCCATTGTAACACCTGGATATGTTTATTTGTGAACCATTCCATTGTAGATTTTGCTTTATGTTTTTGATCATTGTCTTGTTGGAAGACAAATCTCCGTCCCAGTCTCAGGTCTTTTGCTACTCCATCAGGTTTTCTTCCAGAATGGTCCTGTATTTGGCTCCATCCATCTTCCCATCAATTTTAGCCATCTTCCCTGTCCCTGCAGAAGAGAAGCAGGCCCAAACCATGATGCTGCCACCACCACGTTTGACAGTGGGGATGGTGTGTTCAGGGTGATGAGCTGTGTTGCTTTTACGCCAAACATAATGTTTTTCATTGTTGCCAAAAAGTTCGATTTTGGTTTTATCTGACCAGAGCACCTTCTTCCACATGTTTGGTGTGTCTCCCAGGTGGCTTGTGGCAAACTTTAAACAACACTTTTTATGTATATCTTTTAGAAATGGCTTTCTTCTTGCCACTCTTCTATAAAGGACAGATTTGTGCAGTATACAACGGATTGTTGTCCTATGGACAGACCTGCCCACCTCAGCTGTAGATCTCTGCAGTTCATCCAGAGTGATCATAGGCCTCTTGGCTGCATCTCTGATCTGTCTTCTCCTTGTATGAGCGGAAAGTTTGGAGGGACAGCCGGGTCTTGGTAGATTTGCAGTGGTCTGATACTCCTTCCATTTCAATATTACCGCTTGCACAGTGCTCCTTGGGATGTTTAAAGCTTGGGAAAGCTTTCTGTATCCAAATCCAGCTTTAAACTTCTCCACAACAGTATCTCGGACCTGCCTGGTGTGTTCCTTGTTCTTCATGATGCTCTCTGTGCTTTCAACGGACCTCTGAGACTTTCACAGAGCAGGTGCATTTATACAGAGACATGATTACACACAGGGGGATTCTATTTATCATCATTAGTCATTTAGGTCAACATTGGATCATTCAGAGATCCTCACTGAACTTCTGGAGAGAGTTTGCTGCACTGAAAGTAAAGGGGCTAAATAATTTTGCTCACCCAATTTCTCAGTTTTTTATTTGTTAAAAAAGTTTGAAATATCCAATAAATTTTGTTCCACTTCATGATTGTGTACCACTTGTTGTTGCTTCTTCTAAAAAAATTACAGTTTTATATCTTTATGTTTGAAGCCAGAAATGTGGCAGAGGTCTAAATGTTCAAAGGGGCCGAATACTTTCGCAAGGCACTGTATACATGCCATTTACTTTTGTCGCCTTGTTGTTATAGCCAAAGATCATTAATTGTGTGTTTTCTCTGCACCACCCAGGAGACTCAACCTTGGAGTACCTGTCCTCAGCAACCTGGGATTGTGGACTATCTTTTCATTTATCACGCCCTGGAACGTCAACCCTCACCGTTTTACCTGGGGGGTATTGCACAAAACCAAGATAAGGGATTAAGCCGGGATATTCAAGTTATCCTGGATAAATTTAGCCTTCAATTGGTTGCACAAAAGCTGCTAGAAGTAAACCCAGCCAAGTAACCATGGAGATTTATTCTTTGCAACTAGCCTGCTCCATTCCACCTTCTAAATGTTTACGGCTTTCTTACCACACTGACAATCACAAAAACTTTATTTTTACAAATTTGAATATCAAATTGATAGAAAGTCCTGCTCTGATGGAAAATTAAGAGATTTTTAAAGATTAGCTAAACTACATAGACTGGAACACTCTTCTCAGTAATGGTTGCAATAAATTACACCACTTACAGTTAGTATTAGGTTTGAAAAGTAAAGATTAATATTATAATTTAATAATCAAACAAAGTAATTGAAACATTAATGCATAAAGCAGAACATATATATTAAAACAAACAAATCTCTAAAAGTAAAAGTGCAGAAAAGCATGCTGGGAAATGTCAACACAAGCAAATATGGTGTAACCTACAAAATATGCTTTGAGTCAAGATTAAATCTTTAGGCTTGCACTTCCCAGACAATTTTAATTTTGTCTATATTAAAATAATAGGTTATACAATAAACTTGTATTATATTAAATAGGAAAATAGGCTAATTATTAATACATTTCATTTAGTGCTTCACATGGTAGGCTACTCAAAGACATTTTAAGTATAACCAGCACATTTCGCAAATAGAGATACAGCAATAAAACCATTAAACAAGCATATTGAAAGCAAATAAAACAGAGTGTACAACTTTGTACAAATGTGGAGTAGCTAGTAGGTAGATATTTTTAAATCCTAACAGCAGCCGTATTTTCTTTTTTGCATATTCTATGCTTCACCTCCTCGTAACTTTCCATAAGAAGTTGCTGCTCAGCGGGTGAAAAATATGCTGCACGCATCTTCTCCATCTCTGCATCAGTAAATCTGTGATCGATACAGTGGTCTATTTAAGAAAGCCGTGAACGTGCACTTATCCAGAATATCTACATCTGGCTTGACATAGCTTTACCTTTTCATCCTGGCTCGGCCAACGTGCAACCGATTAAGCCGCGATGAGCGACTCAAACTAAGTCAAGCTGCGCTTTTTCAGTTATCCTGGATTTCTTTATTCTACTTTTGTGCAATACCCCCCAGGTGCCCAATCACTACATCAAGAGCCTACCATTCACCAAGGCCATGACTCCTGATGTTCCAATCATAAACTGTGTTTCTTTAGAAGTCATAGGTTGCCAGACAACCAATATGAATGCATGTAGAATACGTATTTGACTAACAGCATCTAGATATTCAGCACAGCAAACATATGATTTGGTCTCATTCCCCAATACTAACTGAAGCAAAAAAAGAGGGCTGGGTTATATGGCCCTAAAATTAATATCTCTATATATTAAATTGCTTAGAACAACTAACGATATCTCAATATTGTTTTAAAAAGGTTGGAAAATGTGTAAACAAATAATGTCTTGAAATGAACTAGTGAAAAGTTGCACTTTGACAAATAGTTGATCAAAACACAGCCATTGTTTTGGAATGTTTATGTTGATCTCCATTCATTTAATCAAAATGCTCAATCATTTCGGATTTATGTGATTAACGTATTTGAACATATACATTATGCTACCATATCATTTGTGCCTACATTTCATTTTTTAATTTGTGTCTTTACATTTAAGATTTGCTCTAATTTTGCTGCTCTGAGTTTATTTAAAAACAATAGGATTGAGACCATAAACTCATTAAGAAAATGTTTACTGAGGTAATAAATCAAGTGTGAAGTGAATCTTATTCTCATACACTTCTACAGACACCGACCTCTTTTGCAAACACACGTGTCGCCCCCAGCTGGAATTCAGATAGAATGCAGGTTTAAGGCACTTCCGCATTTGCATCACTTCGCCAAACCGGATGCTACAGTAATATTAATACAGTCTATGCTAGCAACTGCTAGCATTGCTAAGTAGCATACTGGTAGCATTTAGCTTAGCTTCTTAGCCTTTTACTAACTTGGTAATGTTGCACTTCGGTGGGCATTGCATCAGCAACCAGGCACCTCAGCTAGACCCACGCTCAACCTCTGACCATTTTTGGTTATCCGAGAGTGACGTGCTACCAAGATGGCCACAACAGACGGAGACATCGACAAGAATATCATTTTTAAACATTATTTTGTTCTGTTTACCCTATTATTTATGAGGATAAATTACATAACATGCCAATATAATTACAGAACATATTTGAGTGTTCTTTTTGCAAATATGTCTTCATTTGCATTTACAATATAATCTCAATCGATCAAACGTGTTTGTGTAGCCTGTTAATTGTAAGAAAGGCTTTATGAAATCTTCATATTACTAATGAGAGGCAGTATTTCAATTTCGTTTACACAACGGTCTGCAGTTTCAGACAGTTTCACGTGTTTCATCCGTCTGACGACGGTTTTGCCATTTCTCATTTTACCCGTTTTGTGCGTACGCCTGGGTCAGAGATTCCGTGAAGAACTGCACTTTTTCTGGACAAGTTCGCTATTTATAAATCCCAATTCTTGCGTAGAGAGCAGCGTATGTCTTATTTTGTGCGTACGCCACATTTATAAATGAGGCCACAGGGGCCTCATGTTTAAACGTTGCGTACGCACGAAAAGCTTGTGTATGCTGGTTTTCACGCACACAGTATGATATTTAAAAATGTACTATTGAGCAGATGTGAGAATGTGCAGGCCATTTGCAAAGTCTTGTCTGGCTCTGTATCGTGGCGAATTCTAACTGAAAAGTTCAGAAACTCACCAAACATTACAAAATAAAGTTTCCACTACAGTTAGTGTCATATGTCTATGACGTTGACTATTCAATTTAATTACACAATAAAAGTTTGATCACTGATGTGGATGATTCACATCAAAAGCGCCAAAACCTGAACGGGAAATGCTACCAACTGTTTAATCCGGCACCACTTAATATCTTCTGTTAAACTTGAGGGTGTCAAACGAACGACTTGAGGGTGTCAAATGAAAAATCACTCAGGAAATGCATGTCACCCTCTGTATATGGTTAAAATTGCACGCAGCACAGATTATTTACCACAGATGAAATATATACTCGCTGTGCTGTGCAACTAAAAGATTGGAATGGGAAAATGCAATTGTCTCTGGCTCATCCATAACACACAGGAGGTATGATGCACCGATCCACCTCACAAGGATGAAACGCAGGAACAGGTGGGCAAAATCATTCATGTTTGACGCTCAATTAATCCCGTGGATTATGTGTAAATAAATTAACAAAGTGTGGGAAAATTGGTGTAGCCTATAAAAGGACGCGTAAAAGATTAAATAGTACTTTATGTATTTTGAGCTCCGGCCGGAGCAGCCATTACGCAAGGCGTTCCGTCGTCCCGAAGATGAAGAAATATGTCCAGGATGTTTCATAACCAACTTTGGTACGTTTAAGGGAGGATGGCCAGTAAAACATAACTTGCATACAAGACTGGTTACTAATGTATATGTTTAAACACAAGGCTTATGAAGCAGATAATAATTCAGCTTAAAAGTTGATAAAATATTAATAATGAGATTGATATTCTGCCGACAAGCCGCATTCTCAAATGAGCACCTGACGTGAACGGTTTTTGTAGTATGTAAGAGATTAATATTTAGCATAATGGTAAAACATATAAAGAGGGATGATCTAAAGTTGCTAAAATTTGACTTAAGCTATTTTGAAAACCAAACAAAAAAGAAATTTAGTTTTAATGCAGGTTTTAATTACACTGGAGATCCAGAGTTCTCGCAAGAGCACGATTTGAATTTTAAAATGAATCTACCAGTTAGCTCCGCTGTTGCTGTGATTGGTCATACGACGTAGTGTTATCCAATTGCGTGCAGTGAGATTTTTAAATGCATGCTTGGTGCCGCTCCTCGAGTTGGTTACTCAGTACCAGACCCTTAAATCTTTCTGGGTTGGGTCTGGATTTCCAGGCTACCATATTGTAGACAATGCGCTCAATCTGATATGAATCAGTAAACACACTCAACTCTGAAATCTTGCAGAAAACATATATTAATCCAGGTTTGAATGGCATGTCAGGACGTTTAAAAAATAATTTGATATTTACTATAGGGTAAACGCAAGGTGATATAGGCTATGTAATTATTTAGGTTATGTAAATATAAAATCATAGAAAACCATTCCAATGTGGTTCAAATAGGCATATTATTATTAGAATGTGAATTATACCGGTCCGGACAGCAGACGAGTTGCTGTTGTCTGTAGACTGGCTAACAGTAGCTCTAGAGAAATGGGTGTGTGATTTTCTTGACCTGAGATTAATACAAACTAATTTAAATGTGCAAAATTGTTTTAGCACATGAGATTTTTGCATTTGTTGAGTTAAGCCGCGAGCCCTTCATCTGCATATTCATTCATGGGAGGAGCCAAGGCAGGGGTCAGTGGCTCATTCACGTGCGGTCAATCTCACGTAGATTGTGATTTATAAACCATCATCCAGTAAACGTTGCAAAGTCTGTTATGAACCATCCCGGAAATATTTTTATCGTCTCCGGGACGACTTATATTTCGAGCCATGACCGGAGCAGCCATTGCGCATCAACTATGGCATCATTTTTAATGCGTCCCTTTATAGGCTACACCTAATCTCCCACACCTTTTTCACTTATTTAGACATAATCCATCAATTGAGCATCACGTGAGTGATTTTGCCCACCTGTTACTTCATCCTTGGGAGGTGGATCCGTGCGTCATGCCTCCTACGCGTTATGGATGAGCCAGAGTCAGGCTCACAGACAATTGCATTTTCCCATGCCAATCTCGTTGTTGGCACAGGGAGTATAAATTTCATCTGTGGTAAATAATCTGTGCTGTGTGCAATATTAACCACATACAGAGAGTGACATGCATTTCCTGAGTGAGTTTGTAGTTCGTTTGACTCCCTCAAGTTTAATCTGCCACCACTTAACAACAGTTAATCGCATTTCCCGTTTGGGTTTTGGCATTTTGATGTTAATCGTCCACATCAATGATCAAACTTTTAATGGCGTAGGTAATCATGTTTTTTGAATAGTCAACGTCATAGACGTATGACAGTAAGTGTAGTGTAACTTTATTTTGGTGAGTTTCGGTAGCCTGGAAAATTCTAGAACCAATCCAAAAATATTTTGGGTCTGGCATTGAGTAAGGAAAATGGAACAACTCGAGGGGCGGCACCAAGCATGCATTTGAAAATCTCACTGCACGCAATTGGATAACAGTATGACCAATAGCAACAAACCCTGTACGCTTAACTACCAGCAGAGCTTTCTGGTAGATTAAACTCTTGCCGATCAGCAAAACAGCAAAAACGTCCTTCTTGCAAAGGAACAACTTGAGCGCCGTCTTCTGTTCCTCTTTTAGATAAAAAGCCAACTGTAACTCATTTATTGTAGCGGCAAAAGTAGTTTTAAACAACTGGTGTTTATCCGTAGCCATCTTGCAATGTTTAATAATGACTTCAACGTAGCAACGCTGTCGTCATCTGTGTAGCTCGCATCTGGCCCGCCTATATCAGATACACCGTTGTGATTGGTGCAGCTCGGCTACAGGGGCATAGTTAATGAGCAGAATTAGTCGGTGCCAGAGTAACTTGCTGAGCAAATTCAAATTGTGCTCTCGTGAGAACTCTGGATTTCCAGGGTAGAGTTTCGGCACTTTTCAGTTAGAATTCGCCACATTACAGAGCCAGACAAGACTTTGCGGACAGCCTGCACATTCTCACGTCAAGTTCATTTTTATACATCACACCGTGTGCGTGAAAACTTTGTTGCAAGCTTTTCGTGCGTACGCAACGTTTATACAAGGTTCCAGGGGTCCTGATCGAGCAAATCTCTTTCCACACTGACCACAACCATAAGGCTTCTATCCTGTGTGTATTCTCTGATGTGCAACCAGGTGTCCTGATCGGGTAAATCTCTTTCCACACTGATCACAACCATAAGGTTTCGCTCCAGTGTGTATTCTCTTATGTCTAATCAAGGTTCCTAAGTCAGCAAATCTCTTTCCACACTGACCATAACCATAAGGCTTCTATCCTGTGTGTATTCTCTGATGTGCAACCAGCTGTCCTGATCGGGTAAATCTCTTTCCACACTGATCACAACCATAAGGTTTCTCTCCAGTGTGTATTCTCTTATGTCTAATCAAGGTTCCTAAGTCAGCAAATGTCTTCCCACACTGATCACATCCATAAGGCTTCTCTCCTGTGTGAATTCTCTGATGTATAACCAGGGATTTTGAGATAGTATATCTCTTTCCACACTGATCACATCCGTAAGGCCTCTCTCCTGTGTGTATTCTTTGATGTGTAACCAGGCTTCCTGACTCAGCAAATCTCTTTCCACACTGATCACAACCATAAGCCTTCTCTCCAGTGTGTATTCTCTGATGTCTAACCAGGTGTCCTGAGTCAACAAATGTCTTTTCACACTGATCACATCCATAAGGCTTCTCTCCAGTATGTATTCTCTGATGTCTAACCAGGGATCCCGAGTCAGCAAATGTCTTTCCACACTGATGACAACCATAAGGCTTCTCTGCAGTATGTATTCTCCGATGTTTAACCAGGGTTTCTGATCGAGCAAATGTCTTTCCACACTGATCACAACCATAAGGCTTATCGGCAGTATGTATTCTCTGATGTCTAACCAGGGTTCCTGAGTCAGCAAATGTCTTTCCACACTGATCACATCCGTAAGGCTTCGCTCCAGTGTGTACTCTCTGATGTATAACCAGGGATCCTGAGACAGCAAATCTCTTTCCACACTGATCACATCCGTAAGGCTTCTCTCCAGTGTGTATTCTCTGATGTAGAACAAGGGTTCCTGACGCAGCAAATCTCTTTCCACACTGATCACATCCATAAGGCTTCTTTCCAGTGTGTATTCTCTGATGTCTAACCAGGTGTCCTGATCGGGTAAATCTCTTTCCACACTGATCACATCCAAAAGGCTTCTCTCCTGTGTGTATTCTCTGATGTCTAACCAGGTGTCCTGATCGAGCAAATCTCTTTTCACATTGATCACATCCGTAAGGCTTCTCTCCAGTGTGTATTCTCTGATGTATAACAAGGGTTCCTGACTCAGCAAATCTCTTTCCACACTGGTCACAACCATAAGGTTTCTCTCCAGTGTGTATTCTCTGATGTGTAACCAGGTGTCCCAATTGAGCAAATTTCTTTCCACACTGGTCACATCCATAACGCTTTTCTCCTGTGGGTCTGTGCTGGTGTTTCTTGAGGAGTTTAGTTTTGTAGATACTCTTCTCTTCATTGTAAAGATGTTGGTCAGCCTCTCCTGATAAGCCCTTCTCACTGAGTAGTTGATAGTTAGGACTGTCCACTGTAAAACAAA
The DNA here is from genome assembly GCA_016801145.1 of Umbra pygmaea. Classification (NCBI taxonomy): domain Eukaryota; kingdom Metazoa; phylum Chordata; class Actinopteri; order Esociformes; family Umbridae; genus Umbra; species Umbra pygmaea. Next base: position 15,072 of record JACXGM010016905.1, read on the forward strand.
CACAGATGGTTCTGACTTTATGAATCAAGGTATTTTTGATTGGTAACATGTAATTGTATAAATGTCATTAAAGCTGCACTATGTAACGTTCCATTCATTTGTCCTGTCTGCCTGAATTGTACGTACATTTATAAAATTATTTTTATATATAGGTTTTACTAAACACAAGAATAATACAGGGACAAAATGACCCATTTCTGAAAATACACATTATTATTTTGTCCATAATATACATTTGTTGCTGGTAAAATATTGTGAAATGTTGATTTTGCTATTCTATACTGTGTGCACAATTGGGCAAGTTGTAAGTATGGAATCCCAGGACCGCCAAAATGTAGTAAAAGGAAATGAGGATAATTATATGTTCATCATTTCCTTTGCCTACTATAAGCCAATGAAGTAAATTAAAAAAATACATTGTTTTACTTTTTCAATCATCAAATAACAAAGTAAATTTAAAAAAGACTTCATTTTACTTTTTCATTTATCATTTAACAGTTGAATAGTTTATCTATTTCCTATTTTACATTTCCCATTTTCCCATTTAACAATTTTCCCATTTTACTATTTACCCATTTTACCAATTTCCCAATTTCCCAATTTCCCGTTTTACTTGCCTCATATTGTAATTAGAAGGGAGTGTCTAAAGTGCATGCGCAGTATCTGATACACCGTTGGCTAATGATTGTGCGCAACAAGCACTTGATTACTACTGTCTGTTGGGTATGGTTGGGACTAATGCTACCGTAGTTAGCCACTAGATGTCAGTAAGATTAATTATAGTCAAAATGGGGTCTTAACAGTGAAATTGCAACATCCATACGCATTATAGCAGAGGAAATATTTTTTTGCGTGCTACCATACGCCAAAGTGGCGTGTAATATGTACACCAAAATCATATCTATGCGTTCACCTAAACTTTACCCTAACCTTAACCATACTGGAGTGTTACCTAACCATAGCCATTATCTGTAAGGTTAAGCAACCTTAACTGTTCCCAGTAGAAACCTATGGCGCCTATAGCATGCAAAATATTAATTTGGTGCATAAATAACACGAAAATGTAAAGTGTATTGTTGTTATTATTACGCAAAGTGGTGAGCGCGCTGAGCTCTAACGACTACAACCAACCTCGCAAGATAGAAACTTTTTTTCGCTTCATAGTTATAATGAAATAACGGCCGTTACTATTCACGGCCCATTTGGGAAATTTCCCGACAGCCAGTCCGACGCGGATACACAGATAATGTTGTTAAAATGACACCTGTCAGTGGGTGGGATATATTAGACAGCAAGTGAACAATGTGTCCTCAAAGTTGATGTATTAAACTCAGGCAAGTGTACGGATTTGAGCGAATTTGGGCCAAATTTTGGCCAAATTGTGATGACTAGACAACTGGGTCAGAGCATCTACAAAAATGCAGCTTTTTGGGGTGTTCTTGGTTTGCTGTGGTCAGAAACCTATCAAAAGAATTTCGAAAATAACTGTAGTTTAATTTTGTGTAACTTGGAATAACTCTATACCAATAGCCTACATTGCAAAAAATAGAGCAAATTGCAGCATTTATTCCTGTAACATCAAGCACATTCTATTGAGTACATATGTGCCATTCTAGTTTCATGAAAATGTAGTGCCGGCAAACAACTTCCAAGGAGCCAAGAAGACTATGGTGTCACAGAAAATACTGTTAGAAAATGGCGAGCCCATAAAGACATTCGGTTACACTTTATTTGGAGAGTCTGACATTCCATCTGTATGTGCTCTACAGATAGTTTGTTGATAGTCATATCATCAACAAACTATCAACAAACCATCTGTTGATAAGCAACTAATTGTGTACTTTAAGGGTAGGGGTAAGTTTAGAATATGTTTTAGGGTAATGGTTAAGGTTAGGTTTAACATAAGGGGAATGGTTAAGGTTAGGATTAGGGTTAGGGTTAGTAGATAGTTTGTTAAAATGTTGTTGACAGTATACAGATAATATGTAGAGCATCTAGAGATGGACTCTCAAAATAAAGTGTTACCAGAAATTCTTATAATGCGAACAGTCAGAGAAAAGCTTTCATGGTCCTTACAGCGGCTGCATCCAAGACATAGACAGGAGAGTGTGTGAACATGTGACTGACAAACAGAATGATTGTATGCCTATTACCGAGCGTCATTCATCTGAAGGCTTTGGACATTTTCAAATTTCGCCACCGACTTAAAAGCCAGCCTCCGATGATACCTGACTTTAATTAGGCTACGCTAGGCATCAGTTTATTGTCATTATATATCATAAATATAAACAAGAAATGTTATCGAAATGTGATAATTTTCTTTAAAATATATTGATAACACAATTTCATTTAAAATCAGTATTACCATTATTCTCTAATAAAATGACTTTATAAAAATAAAATGTGGTCTTTAGGCCTTTAGTTAATTTTTTGAAAAAAATATACAATGTTGTTTTATATAGCCTATGGACAATACGGGTACCTTACCTGGTCATTGGATGTAAGACACAATCGTTTGATTACGGATGTCAAGATGAACATAAAACAAACATTCACCAATAGGCTACCATGTTAATTGAATAAAAACGAGATTTGTGAATGACTGTACTAACCGTTTTCTTGTTTTGATCACAGCAGATATGTAGCCTGATTACATAATTTGCTTAAAGCATGGTCCTTCAGCAGTAGGGCTTAATTTATTTATTTCAGGTTTATTTAACAGGGACAATGCACACTAACAATACATATAAAAATGCAAAATGTGCCAGAATTAGCCCAAAGGCTTTTTTACATCTGTTGTCCCTGGACAGATCGTGCAATGTCTCACATTCAATGTCACACATTGAATCTTTACTTGCTTTTCGGCAGATAGGGTTAATTGTTCTAAAGTGGGACACTGTCTAATGACAACTAAGGTCTAATGCAAACAGGTATTGCTCTTTAAAGGGTAGACAATTATTGATAATAACACCAAAGCATGACTAGAAAATGTAAGTGTAAAATGATAAACTAAATATTCATAAATAAATTCAGATTGTGATTAATCCAAATTGTATTCAAACCAAATAATTTTTGTTGAAAACGTATTGGCTGATGTCAGGGAAGCTGATCGTGACGCATTTACAGCTGATCGTGACTATTCAAAAACGATCATGGATTGTAGCTACTTTAAAAACACGTAACCAAAGCCATTAAATCAAACCAAAACGAAGATGTCCTAAAACTTCCCAGAAACATTCACAATGTTGGAAGTGTTCGGTTGACCTGGAATAATTTATTTTCGCATAATAATTGCATATTTAATAAAAATATTTATCATGCTGGGAAGGGCTTCATCTATCCGAGCTCATACTAAACAGTAATGCAGCTATAACTAAACATTCTATTCAAGTATTGCTTTGTGCAAAGAGATATAATTGCTCGTAGGTCTTTTAGTCGACTTTGTTGTCTACAAAAAAAGAACATCTACATTTAAAATTTACTCCCTTAAAAGTTACATAGGAGTGTTGCCTCAATTTGTGGCATGCAGATGCAAAACCTGCCGGGGCTGTCCACCTGCCGAACTATACTACTGACGGACCTGCAGAACTACCTGACGGACTTGTCAAACCTGATGAAGATCAAATAGCCTACTATAGCTGCGGTAGTTGACAAAGGCTAGCCAAAGATCCCACTGTCTCTGGCTGTTTCTCAATTTCAAGGAAGGAGCCTCCGAAGCCAGAATTTCGAGGATGCTACTTCATCGAAGTCCGTCGAAGGACTGTTCCAATATCAAGGATCCTCCGAATTTCAACCAAGGACTGAGTCCCATTGTCAGGAATGCCCCTGGGGTTCGTCCCGTACGGCGCTCCTCCTCCCCTGAGTACTAGGACTATGCCTGCATTAATAGACTGCTCAGTTATTTTCCCAGCAGTAGTTCAGCTGCGCTAGTTGCGCAAATGTTCATTATATTCTGGGTCCCGTTATGTACCTTTAGTTCTATGGCGAGGTTATTATCAGTTATAGTATACGGAAGCTATTATGCTTTATATGGGGGGTGATCCGGCCTAGACTATGTATGCCTGTGGTATCCCTGCTCTTAGTTCCTAATTACGCACACAGGTGTCTATCGTTGTGCTTGATCAGCCTCAGTATTTAAACCACCTGTATTTGTCCTTTAGTGTTGGTTATTGTTTCACTGTGACCTGTATTCTCGCTACGGCTTTTCTTGTTTTGACTTTTGTGCCTGTGAATACTCTTGAGTTTCTATTCGAATAAACCTTCGGCTACTTGCACTTGTCTCCGATCTTCATACATCGCCACATTCATTCTGATAATATCCCAGTGGTCCTCAAACCCTTCCATGGAGGGCCTAGTGTATGCTGGTTTTTGGTCTTTCCCTTCAATTAGAGCATAATTAGGACCTAGACTGCCAGGTGAGGGGAGATCCTAACCAACTAGTGAGCTACTCCATCAGGCTTGTTCAAGGTAAAAGCGAAAACCTGCATACACTAGACCCTCCATGGAAGGGTTTGAGGACCACTGCCATAGACGGTCAAGGATGCATATGTGTATCCTTCGCTCTCCCAAATCACCCACAATCCTATGCGTGTCTTTTCCGGCTCGTTAAAAAAATAATTTGCGGACGTTAGTGGAGACAGTCGGAGCGATTACGGAGCAATATGCTTTAAAATATAAGAATCTTTAGTGTTTAAGGTTACTGTACATTTGTTAAACGGTAGTACATATAAGTACAGTTTAACGTTTAAATGTCAGTACAAATTGCTACTGTCTACTGTTGAATTGCAGCGCCAAAGGCTGACATTTTTTTACTGACGTAATGTCGCAATAACATGCACTTGCTAGCCTGTTCCTTTTACGTGTTCTACGAATGCTAGGTGGAGCCTCGCCTAGCCTCTGAAGGACCTGACTTGGGAGGACCAGTCCTACGAAGGACGGATCCTTGACTTTGAGAAACAGCTTCTCTCCTTCAGCTCATTACTCTGATCGAGATCTGCGTAGCCTTGATTTATAGATATACTGTTATCAATATAAATCTACAAAT
>JACXGM010016906.1:0-20113 GCA_016801145.1 Umbra pygmaea
AAGAGCATATGCTAAATAACTAAAATGTAAAATATAAAAAAATATGACAAGGCCAACCATTTATTCATAGGGACTATTCTACTAATATCCTAATTGTAAGTGTAATTGTTTTAACAATGCATTTGTATTCCTTAATTAAACAGTAAAAAAACATGGCATTCTCAGTCATTTTACTCAGAGCTGTGTGCCAAGTAATCCTGGCCCCTATGAAAATATATATGTCTGGTCCCCCATCTTAAATATATTCATATTAATAGTGTTATGTTATTACTAAGATCTGAACAGTGCCTGCAATCCTTGTCTTCCAATACCACATTGTTTTCTGACATTGACTCTAACTAATTTAACACCAATACCAAGCTATTTCATCCAAAACTATACTGAACAAAGCTAGAAATGCAATTTCAAAGTAGTTACTGAGTTAATCTTCATAAAGACAAAATAAAAGCATCTTGCAAACATGTCACTGATGTTACAGACCAGTTTATGTGGAAATTTGTCAAATTGATGTAATGAACAACAATAAAAATTCTATATTTACATGGTAGGCCCAATGTTGCATGGTCCATGTGTTTTCCCATTATAGGAAATCCATTGATCTTAATTTATTAAATTAATGTCCTTACCTGAACACTAATGTAGGAAGTTATTGAAATTGTTACATTTTGTGTCTATATGGTTGTTTACACCACATTCCAAATTATTATACAAATGATATTTTAAATTGTTTTGCATACAGTCAGTATAATTTTCAAGTCACCAACAATTTTCAAGTTGAATTTCATTGAACAAACCATCCAATAATAACAGTATTTTTTTAAAAAACAAATCTAAATACACTGTTCCAAATTATTATGCACAACAGAGTTTCAAAACATTTTATATGTTGTAAAGAACTGAAAATGGTAATTTGTTGAATTTGCAGCATTAGGAGGTCATATTAACTGAAATCAAAAGCTATTTCAATCAAACACATCTTAACAGGGCAAGTTACATGTTAACATAGGACCCCTTCTTTGATATCACCTTCACAATTCTTGCATCCATTGAACTTGTGAGTTTATGTAGAGTTTCTGCTTGAATTTCTTTGCAGGATGTCAGAATAGCCTCCCAGAGTTGCTGTTTTGATGTGAACTGCCTCCCACCCTCATAGATATTTTGCTTGAGGATGCACCAAAGGTTCTCAATAGAGTTGAGGTCGGGAGGTTGGGGTGAATGCTAGTAACAGTGAATAATATACTGTATTTTATTACACATTGTAGATTGCTTGCTACTCATTTAAAATTTGAACAATATAAAAAGGCCAGCAAGCTGGAAACTTGTATCTAAAAACGCAAGCATTGCTGAGTACTGATTAGTCAACTCACCGTATCAGTATGTGAGGATCGTTTTTATCTTCCCTGGACAGGTAAAGTTGGAACAAACCATTTCTTACAGGGGGTTGAGTTGGGCCCATAAATATACAACAAATATATTTTGGAGAATGTGAATGTATACAATCTCATAGTATTAAAGTATTTAAAACATTTAAAAATACATATACCACCAGCCAAGAGGGCACTTTTGAATCTGAGGGGAAAGGGGCAGGGCTCAAGCACCCCGGAGTTCTATCTGTGCACGTGCCTGGTGCACGTGCCTGGTGTCATTAGAATACAAAACAATTATAATTGTCATGACTTTATGTAACTGTATGATATCTGCCGCCATGTGTGTCAGTGAAACATTGATTATTCATGTGGAAAAGTGATACTTTAAAATAGAGCTCGTGTCTTCAAATGGTTTTGGAAACCTCAGCCGCCCTTCTTTCCGTTACAGTACAGACTGCCATATAGGCATCCAGCGTTTGACACTAAAAAGTGACTTTTTGATGCCCACACAAAATAATTATGTGTCCTATTAATTATTACTGTCGCTAACACATTGAGATGTCAATTTAGAAATGCCAACAGTGGGTTTAATTGACCCATTTATTTGGCAGATATGACTTTAAAATGAACAGAGGTATTTCGGTTTTAAATGCATTTTCAGTCAGAATGACTCCCTTAGTCTTGCTTGTGTTAAGGCTACTCGTCATGGGTGTTTACCTTGTTGCTCTCCAGTTAGCCAGGTCATTAGGTAATGGATGTGAGTCGGTTAGGGCCCAGTCCAACCTAACACTACTGTAGCTAGTATTGACCAATCATATTGCACGCAGGACACGGTTGATTTGTGTCGCAAGCCTTCACTCTCAATGGGATGGATATGTGTGCACGTGGGTAGGTGCGTGTGTGTTTGTTTGTTGGTTTGTTTGCTTCTGCGCCAATGTGCATTTGTGTGCAATGAGGGATGTGTTTGCAGGCATAAGCCATGCCCATCTTCTGCATGCCAGCCAGTCAGGCCTGCCGAGTCCTTCAGTGAGAGCCTGTCGGATGAGTCTCGCTCGGTGACTCGTGTCCTCCCGCAGCCCCCGGTAAGCCCCAGCGACAGAAGCCCGTGTCCTCGGGGACGTGCAGAGAAAACACTGCAGGCTTCCGGCGCTTGTTGTTCAAATACAGCTGCCCTACTTCTATTTGCGGTGCTGATCACAGGGGCGATTGTACCCACGCGCTCAGCCCAGCGAAAGCACTTTGCCTTTGTTTTGTGGGCCGTTTGCCCTGTTCCCTCTATGGTCCTGGGAGAGTGATGCTTTTAGAGGGGCGAAGGTGGAAGAGATTGGTGGCGTGAGCCGTCTCTCACCCCTGAGTGCCGCGTGATATCTCCTCCCGCTCTCATTGTCTTTCGAGGAGGGGTGGATGAGGATGGACGATACGCCCTCGGACGTCTTATAGCTACTATGCTGAGAGGAGTGAGTTGTGTAGGCGTCGGCTTTTCGCTCCTCTCGTTCTACCGCACTTGCTTTCAGCTGTCTGCTTCCTCCATCTCACCCTCCCTCTATTGATCTCTACTACAACTCACATTTACATTTACATTTTACATCTGACTCATTTAGCACACGCTGTTATCCAGAGCAACATACAGTAAGTACGTAGACATCCCCTGGAGCAACCTACGCTAAGGTGCCTTGCACATAGGCACAAAATAATTTGGCTGTTAACCACTGATTCCTTAACCACACAGCCACCTGACACCCCCAATGCTCACTCACAACCTATCTCACTGTTTCTCCCTACCTCCCTCTCCCAACTCTCACTCTCAACCAATGTATGTTACTGTTCCTTTCCAACCTCCATTTCCTCCCTCTCTTTTCTGTTTGTTCTTGCCTCTCTATTTTTCATGGTTTTACACACACACACACACACACACACACACACACACACACACACACACACACACCATCTCTTGTTCTTGTGGGATATTGTGTTGATTAGTGTTGATAAAAAAGGAAGCCTGTTCTAAGAGTAGTATTTCCTCCAGCCAGCAGTTGCTGCGTACAGCATCTTTTTATCACCTCTGATTATCTTGGTCACCAGCCGGCTCCCTCTGAAGCATGGCCTGGATATACAGCTTCTCAAAAAGAGACTAGACTGGACGTTTATTGCGGGGGGGGGGCACCAAAGCTCTGCTGGCTTTAATTGGCTGATCTCGCAGTCCATCACCGTCTTAGCATAACCCAAACATTAAATTGCAGACTTCAAAGCCTGAGCAGCTGAAGTAAGAAAAAAAATGTACAAGTTATTTTCACAAGTATCCATAAGTCCCGAAATATATTATGTATATTAATTTTATATATTATTTTATTTATAAAAAGCAGCATAATCAGTCTGAATACTTATTTTGATTGCCAATTTTCTCAATTTCTTTCAAAGTCCCATTTAGTAGAGCTACTGCAGGCTCATTCACCATCTCAGCAACACAGGACCCTTAATTACTCCCCTGGGTGCCCAGTTAGCCAGGCCTTTGCCTTCCTCCAATTTAGAAGGCTTGGGTTCAAAGTGGAAGTTAAATGTAAGTTTGACCTTGTTTCTAACAGACTAACTTATATAATGTAACCCTTTTATCATTTCCATCTCAATGTCCATCGATTGACATAGTTGCTTCCATGCACAACATTTCTTCCGTTTGTTAGTGGGGACGTTCACTTGACATCATTTGTATATTTCCAGTTTCCGATTAAATACCTCACAGGGCACAAGGTTCCCAACTATGTACTGTCAAGCACTGCTCCAGAAATCCTCCGCTGAAATATTGATGGTGCTGTTCTATACTGTGTGTGCACTACTGGTGAATGGATTGAAAGGTGTTAAACTATGTACAGAATTAATATTTCACCACAGAGCTTCAACCAATATGCCCTTTTCAGACAGAGCACTGTCTGTCCTTGCCTTTCTCTTATGTGCCCAGATGTACTGAGCTGATACAGAGCTAATACACTATTTACAATGTTCATCGATTACACATTTCAAATGCGCTGTTGATTTTTATGTAGGAGATAATCTAATGACATTTTATACCGTTTAAGAATGCAGACATATGTATGTATTCTAATCCCTTAAAACAAAACACTAATGTTATTATTTTGATACAAACAAAGTATGCAAAAAAATAATATGAGCCAATCAGAAGTGCAAGTGAATTCGTAATGATGGATTTCATAACCTTCTAACATACTAGACATGCCATACTTCTGTTAGGATATTTAGCTGCGCGCTGCAACGGATTCAACTTTGTAGGTATGTAAATGACCTGTGGCAAATCATTAATATGTATGCCATGACTCAAACATCCTTCACATCCAAGCCGAGTACTATCCGGTATACTATAGCTAACGTGTCTGTGTGATATACATGGGCCACTATTGACATGCACTGATGCGGGTGTCTTTTCCTTTAGTGCTTTTCTTAGTTAGTTGTTAGAGGTAATGTCTCTCTCCAGGGGCGCTGTGACTTCTCTTCTTTCCTATATCGGAGCGCTGGCAGCTTAGCCCTGACTGGGCGCGTCACCGAAACACGCCACCGTCTTTTTTACTTCCTCTGATATATGGCACGCTTTAGCAGAGCACAGAGACCCTCCTCCCCTCTCGTCACTCACGTCCACTGCTTGGATACCGTATGTGGCTCAATATCTCCCCCACCTGGCAACGAGGCGTAACTATATTTCTATGTCTTTTCCACACGTCTCCCTCCCTCCCAGATTGACTTTGCCTCTCTTTCGTGTGGCTGCAGAATAGCTTCTTGATATTCCAACTGGGTTCCCTGACAGTGGGAAATAATGACTTTCATGTATTTCTATGAAACTGTTATGAGAATGGAAGGGTGTGCGCAAACAGTAAACAACAGGTCTGTATCAGACAGCTATTAGCTATTCTGGAGCATTTTGCCATGTACAATATTGCCTTGTGAAATGCTATTTGAATGTGTGCTATAGATAAATAGGGTGTCAGATATCCATGTTGAGGCAGAGGGAGACAAGGAAGTAGCACTGTCGTTAGGCAGGCATGCTTGTTTTCATATCCAGGCACACATTTAGGGAACCGGTCTTGGTAGGACGTAGAACTCCTTTGCATGAGGGAGTTTCTTGTAGGTAGATTCCTTTTTTACATTTACTTTTGTCAGAGATTTTTTTATCTACTGCAATGATGTGAGTTTTGTTGCTGTTGTAGTTTTTCCTATTCCAATGTTCCACAAATAAATATACATTTTAATATCAATATATTTTGATGTTTAATCTATTTATATTATTATTCAATTATTTTAATATCATTTTTCAACAATTTTAACAAATTATTGTAAAACTGAAATATATTGGTGAAATCAGCCATATTATAATGTCGTCATTGCAATGAATTTTCAACATGTGCAAAACTTGTATGACATGCAGTGTGTTGAATTTATACTTGTGTTAAAAATGTTTTGTCCACCATCAGAAACAATAACAATGTTAATCTATTTGCAGCTGTCCATTTCGTCTCTCGTCTAGGTTTTAATATTCATCACAAGCTGGGTTTCCATAGAAGTGCTGATAGGTTTTCAAACAAGTATTTTAACATGATGAACTTTAGATCAAAATCATTGCACGAAAAAGTTACCTTTTCCTTGCCTTCTTATGGCTTGACCTATACCTGAATATCCCCATATACATATTCAGGTCATTTTAAACTATATAAACAACTGGACTCTATTATGAATTCATACATTTGTGGCAATGCAACAGATAGATGAGCTAATAAGTCTATTTGTTAGTCTACACAGGAAGAGCACCAGAGCTCTGAAATGTAACCACTGGTCTGCACATATCAGAATCATCACATTTTGTATTGATGAACACCCAGCACCGTCCACCTGGTTTAGAATTGAGCCTGAACTTTAACACTCTGTATATTCATGTCCTCTATCCACCTTGAGACGCCACTTACTTTACTAATTCCAACCCAGCATAATCTGCTTCTGCAGATGAAGGATCACTTACATTTTAGACCACTCTCACACTTTGAACCTAAATATGTCTTTCGATTGCTGGGGATAGGTTTGTGTCCTAAATGATGGCCTCGATAGAATTAACATCTTCAGAAAGAATATCTGCAGATTAGTGTATATCTATTGTATATGTATTACTATATTTCTACACATTTCCCTCAATTAGAGAATGCTAAACCATCAATGTATAAGATTAGAGAATGCTAAACCATCAATGTATAAGATTAGAGAATGCTAAACAATCAATGTATAGAGGTGTTTCCATATTAGCTCTTTACCAATCAAACAAATCACAAAACTTAACCTCTCTTGCACATAATATTTTGAAAATATATGGAAGGAAGTGGGTTCTGAAATACTGTTGTCTTGAAATACATTCATACATGAACATCCAAGTCTAGACACTGGGCTCATGTGATTTAAAACGGTATAGGCTACACTGCCGCCAGGCTGAGCTCCATAGCTTAGTCCCTGACACTTCTCTCATGTGTGACAAGTGTCAAGCTTCTGAGGGCACAAAGTTACACAGCTTTGCTCAAAGTGTGTATTTTTATATTTGGTGTCTGAACGTTTTTATTGCATTGTCGGTTTTGTAAGATTTTATTTATTTCTTTACTCTGAATTCAGTTACCAGACTTTATTGCTCACAACAAGATTTGTTTCTGGATTTTAGAAGAAATGCTTGTGAGTGTTACTTTATCTGGGCATTAAGAGGAACTTAATACTACGGTTTCTTTTCTTTGGTGGGAAAATGTGTTCATGTGTTGATATGCAGTATTTGTGCTCTTTATGACTCAAGGTTATTAAGTCTAATTAATCATATACATTTGTAGCTACACCACATTACACAGAAAAGACACTGAAAATGTGCTGCTGTATGGAAACAGTAATACAGCATGTTAACAACATTATAGCATGCTAACAGCAATATAGCATGCTAACAGCAGTATAGCGTGCTAACAGCATTATAGCATGCTAACAACATTATGGCAAGCTAACAACATTCTAGTATGCTAACAGCATTACAGCATGCAAATAATATTAAAGCATGATAAAGCATTATAGCATGCTAACAGAATTATAGTATACTAAAAGCATCATAACATGCAAATAGTATCACAACATGCTAACAACATTATAGTATACTAATAGCATTATAGCATGCTAACAACATTATAGCATGCTAATGGCATTATAGCATGCTAATGGCATTATAGCATGCTAATAGTATTATAGCATGCTAATAGTATTATAGTATACTAATAGTATTATAGCATGCTAACAACATTAAAGTATATAAACTATATTATAGCATGCTAACATTATAGCATGCTTATAGTATCACAACATGCTAACAGTATTATGGTATACTAATAGCATCACAGAATACTAATAGCCTCACAACATGCTAACATCATTACATTATGCTAACATTATGCTAGCGTGCTAGTATCACAACAAATTAAAAACATTCTATCAGGCTAACAGTATTATAGCATATTAACAGAATTTGAGCATGCTATCAGCATTATAGCATGCTAATAGCATCACACTATAGAGAAAATATTATAGCATGCTAACAGCATTAGAGCATTCTAACGTCATTATAATATGCTAACAGTATTATAGCATGCTAAGAGCATCACAACATGCTAACAGCAATGTCCCTCTCCTTGTCTTCTAGGAGTCTAGCCATGGAGAGTCTCCTGCTGTGCCTGGCCCTCCTGGGTGCACCCGCCGCCGCCATGCTATGCCCTAAGCGCTGCACGTGCCAGAACCTCATGCCCTCTTATACTGTCCTCTGCGCCAAGACAGGGCTGCTTTTCGTGCCGCCCAACATTGACCGGCAGACTGCCGAGCTGCGCCTCATGGACAACTTCATCACCACCCTTCGCCACCGTGACTTTGCCAACATGAGCAGCCTGATTCATCTGACGTTGTCACGCAACACTATTAGCCAGATCAAGCCTTACGCCTTCGCAGACCTTCAGGACCTGCACGCCCTCCACCTGGATGCTAACCGGCTTACCGTGCTGGACGACACCCACTTCCAGGGCCTGGTCAATCTCAGGCACCTAATCCTCGCCAACAACCAGCTGCACAGCATATCTGAGGGCTCATTTCAGGACTTCCTGGAGACCCTGGAGGACCTGGACCTGTCCTACAACAACTTGGTGGATATCCCCTGGGAGACCATCGGCCTGCTGGCCAGTGTCAACACCCTCAGTCTGGACCACAACCTCATTGAGATGGTCCCCGAGGGAATCTTCTCTAACTTGCACAAGCTGGCGCGTCTAGACATGACTTCCAACAAGCTGAAGAAGATCCCTCCAGATCCTTTGTTCTTGAGAATCCCGGTCTACGCAAAACTGAAAGGGTCTCCCCTAATGGCCCTGGTGCTGAGCTTTGGCGGGAACCCGCTCCACTGCAACTGTGAGCTGGTGTGGCTGAGGAGGCTGACCCGAGAGGACGACCTGGAGACCTGCGCCTCGCCCCGCGAACTCGCAGGCAAATACTTCTGGACCATCCGCGAGGAGGAGTTTGTGTGCGAGCCTCCCATGATCACACGGCACACGTCCAAGATGTTTGTGATGGAAGGTCAGGAGGTAAGCCTTCGCTGTAAGTCTGTGGGGGACCCAGAACCTTCCACACACTGGGTCAGCCCCGACGGGAAGCTGATAGGGAACACGTCGCGCACTATCTGCTATGAAAACGGCTCCCTGGACATCCTCACCACCACCGTGAAGGACTCTGGGAAGTTCACCTGCATTGCCTCCAATGCTGCAGGCGAAGCCACTGCCCCTGTGGAACTGGTTGTTAACCCCTCACCACACTTTGACCCAAAGCTAGAGCCTGAGCCAGGCCCGTCGGACATCCCCACGTCCATCAAATCCAACGTGAGCGGGGGCCACGCCCGCACTGACCATCAGAGGGTCAGCGTGTCGGAAGTGAGCTCGACCTCAGCCACCATCCGCTGGCCCCCACAGAACCACATCCCTGGGGTCCGCATGTACCAGATCCAGTATAACAGCTCTTCAGATGATATACTCATATACAGGTGAGTTGGCACGCACCTGAAGAGTTTATTCATGCTCTGAAAACTATGACGGATATCTTTGTCGAAGTTGTTCTTCACATTAATTATTAAATACACTGTAGGTGTTTCCTTGCTTGACAGTTTAACGTACCAAGTGTATTTTTATCAAGAGCATATTTCCGAGAAGCACTCAGTCACATTGATAATGAATTCAGTGCCTGACGACAACTTGAGTGCACTATAACTCACACCTTAATAAGTCACATAGAGAGCGGTGGAAATGCTAAAGCGTGATCTCTTCAGGGAAAGAGACACAAGTTCTGATGGGTCAGAATGAGTAAATGCATGTAGTACTATTGTCACACTAAGCTATAGCCTTGCTGTTCAGGATTCATCAGCTGTAATGGGTCTGGCAGTAGTGACAGAGTGAGGAAAAGCCTATAAGAAAATAACTTGTTGCCATCAATCTACATAGTACTGAGAGGGAAATGCAGTTTCATACTCACCTTCACCGATATTAGACAAGGAACCAGCATTCAATTAGACAGTGGATAGAATGTTGCAATAATGTATGTACATGTGTATAATATATATATATATATATATATATATATATATATATATATATATATATATATATATATATATATATATATATATATATATTGAATGGTTAAAGAAACCAGAGTTGCACTTTTATAAACAAATTGCTGGAGTGAAATCTGTTCCACACAGCATTTGTTTGATAATTGATTTTAAATCATGCACAGTTGAGTTAAACACTTATCCCCTATTTTAGAAATTAAAATAATCTGGGGTTTTGTATGGAATAAATGTTAAAAAGAGCATAAAATCTGACACGTTTAAATGCAAAACAATACAGGTCATTTTAACGGTTGCTACAGACCTCTGTACACCACAATCTAGTGGAAAATCCCCAGCAAAAAAAAGAGGAATTCTCAAAGTAAAAACCATAAAAATTGCCGGCCATTAATATCCTACATAGATGACAGCAAATCCCTTTCTTCTCTCAGGGCAATATTCTCCTCTTGAGCTCTCAGAAGATTTCTTTAAGCTCTCTATTCAATGGCTTATTATTTTTTTTACAGGAAATTTCAGCATTGGAGGCTTGACTGCAGCCCCAGAACATGTTATTGCAGAGTCATACAGTAAAGGCCAGAAGATACTGTACAGTACAGCATTAAAAGTCTGGCAGTTACTTTTTTATGTCCAGCCTCATGGAAAAGGTAGCCAGCAAGCTAAGTTCCATCCTTCAGCTGTCGGTTGAAGCACTTCCCAGCATGTTTACAGCTCAAATTATTAATAAACAAAGGACGAGCTCTGTTCAAAGATGGAAAAAACATTTTTTTGTTTTAATTCTGCCACTGCCCTATTTGACATTATACTGTGGAGTTATTCTCTGTTGAAAGCGCCCTGTTAGCAACTAATTACCTTTAGGCCTATCCCAGAGGATGGATTAAGAGAAAAAAAGAGAGGTTTGAGAAGCAATTTTCTCTTAATTATGCAAAGAGCACAGGGAAGGCCTTTAGGTCATGGCACCAGAAAATAATCAGAATTGTTTTTGATTTCTGATCCTTATGACCTGACAGGTGCATTGAGTTTGGGATCTACAGTAGGATGTAAGCATTGCAGGACTACGGATGTAAAACCCGCAGACGCTATGCTGAGAGAGGGGGCGGATTGTCAACATGTCAGTTTCTCTCACACATCATCTCTCACAATGTACTTGCCGAAAGATTTTTATTTTATTCTGTGCCGCCCATAGCTAATCACTGATTTTGTCAGTTATTGCCTTTTACTTCTGTGTCCATATGCTTTATGCCAGGCCTGTTTGAACAGCGCAAAAAGAATCATTCAAAACCTTACCTAAACCCCTATCGATATTTCTCATTGGTTGTGTTCCTTCTCCATTTAAAGCTCCACATTTGCCAAATTGTAATCCGACCAAATAAACAGGAATAGCGGCTCTATTTCACATATTTCTATATAATACAGTTTCTTCACACAGGGAATTACCTGTAGCACCGAACAAAAGCTACCAACACCAAAACTACTTGAAAACATCAAAACAATTTTTGAATAGTACTGCTACTTTTTACACTATCTGTTCAAAATGTTAATGCACTTTAGTGACCATAGAAATTGGATAGTACCGTAATTCATTTAAACCACAATGAGTCTTCAGTCAATATAAAAAAGAAAAACTGCCCATCTGAAATACAAGTTGGATTTTCAGACATATTGAAGTGTTATAAGACAAACAGTGGGGAAAGATAGAGGATATGTTTTCTGTTGAAACACCATTGGGCTGGAAACGATCCCATAGTGCACAGAGGCAGTTGCCCCCCACAGAAACTACTGCATCCTGCTTTCTGATACCACTTACACCTGAAATAAAACCATTTAAATGGATATAAGAACAGACTGCCTTTGTGCTGCCATTCCTACTTCACAAACTACAGTGCATCCAGAAAGTATTCACAGCGCTTCACTTTTTACACATTTTGTTATGTTACACCCTTATTCCAAAATAGAGTAAATTCATTATTTCCCTCAAAATTCTCCAAACAACACCCTATAATGACAATGTGAAAGAACTGTGTTTAAAATCTCAGCAAATTTATTAAAAATAAAAAACAAAAAAGCACATATATATAAGTATTCAAAGCCTTTGCCATGACACTCAAAATTGAGCTCAGGTGCATCCTGTTTCCACAACCTGATTGGAGTACACTTGTGGTAAATTCAGTTTATTGGACATAATTTGGAAAGGCACACACCTGTCTATATAAGATCCCACAGTTAACAGTGCATGTCAGAGCACAAATCAAGCCATGAAGTCCATGGAATTGTCTGTAGACCTCAGAGACAGGATTTTATCGAAGGCACAGATCTGGGGAAGCGTACAGAAAGATATCTGCAGCATTGAAGGTCCCAATGAGCACATAGGCCTCCATCATCTATAAATGGAAGAAGTTTGAAACCACCAGGACTGGCCGAACTGAGCGATCGGAGGAAAAGGGCCTTAGTCAGGGAGGTGACCAAGAACCCAATGGTCACTCTGACAGAGCTCCAGCATTTGTCTGTGGAAAGAGGAGAACATTCCAGGAGAACAACAATCTGCAGCACTCCACCATTCAGGCCTGTATGGTAGAGTGGACAGATGGAAACCACTTCTCAGTAAAATGCACATGAGAGCACTCCTGGAGTGTGCCAAAAAGCACCTGAAGGACTCTCAGAACATGAGAAACAAAACTCTTTGGTCTGATGAAACAATATTAAACTCTGTGGGCTGAATGGCAAGTGTCATGCCTGGTGGAAACCAGCCACTGCTCATCACCTGGTCAATACCATCCCTACGGTGAAGCATGGTGGTGGCAGCATCATGCTAATGGCATGTTTTTCAGCAGCAAGAACTGGGAGACTAGTCAGGATTGAGGGAAAGAAATGAATGCATCAATGTACAAAGACATCCTTTCTGAAAACCTGCTCCAGAGTGCTCTGGACCTCAGACTGGGGCAAAGGTTCATCTTCCAACAGGACAACAACCCTAAGCACACAGCCAAGATAACAAAGGAGTGGCTAAAGGACAACTCTGTGAATGTCCTTGAGTGGCCCAACCAGAGCCCAGACTTGAACCTGATTGAACATCTCTGGAGAATTCTGAAAATGGCTGTGCACCGACGCTCCCCATCTAACCTGATGGAACTTGAGAGGTCCTGCAACGAAGAATGAGAGAAACTGACCAATAACAGCGCTGTGAATAATTTCTGGATGCACTGTATAAAGTTTGTTGTAGCCCCATTCATTTCAATGGTAGATTGCAATTTGAAATCACTACCACACATTTTATTCAATGTTCCATACAAAATTAAACGTTATATGGCACAGCCCTCTATAACCAATTATAACAACTCCAGACCTGCACACCTTGCCAAACGGGCACAATTACAATTGCAAGTCGTTTAGAAAATACTATTATCCGAAGCAACTTGAAGTAGTGAGTGCATTTCCAGAGCCGTTGAAAACCCTATATGTAAAAGAAGTATAAACAAAGGCATAACCCAAAGCCTGTGAAGACCCAATTGCTACCATTATTTCCACTGTCATCACTGCCACAGTTAGTACCATTTAACAATACAAAAACAGTTGGCCGTATACCAAAAGAAACACAGATGCAATTACTGTTTAAATATTGTCGATTTTTCGTCATGCCATTCACATTTGTGGTCACACATGGACGCATGCACAGCAGTGCGAATGGACGCACATGCACACTGTACATGTGCACACGCACTCTGTCCTCCAATCGCCTTAAACGCTCTTGCCACTTAGTTGTAACAGCCATATTCCCACCTACAATGTGACAGACTTAGTGACAGCGGTGGTGACGAGGTCATGGCTGTCCGTGTCGAAGGGTCCTGTTCTTCCCCAACACCATCCTGTGGCCCCCCCGAAGCCCTGACATTCCCCTCCATGTCCATCAAAGCCCCCTTCTCCAGAGTGAATGAGGACACATCTCAAGATGTTATATTGGGGCCTATTACTTTTTTGACCCAGGCGACCTCACTTTTTACCCGGACTGTACGCTAGGCTCCGGGGCTAATGAAGGGTTCGAGTCCATCTTTGACCTCCACTCAGCCAGAACATCCACTAATGATGAGAGTTTATGCACCGGGGCACACGGAACAGGTCCAACATCAAAACTATGCCCCGTAATTGGTGAGAGTTCACCTTTCATAGTATTTTGATCTTCCACACTCCTCTTTTCTCTTCTCGGGAACCTACTTTTAGTTAACAGAATTAGCATTCACACACATAATTGTGAAACTTTTAGTTCATGTTCAATCTCCGAACTAAAGTATGACCTTGACTTTATTTGTGGGATTTAATCCTCATGACGTATAAATGTAAAATAGTGTGACCATTCGGTGCAACGCGGAGATGCGTACCAGCGTAATGCTACAAGGTGGTTTCCTAGAAACAGTAACCTGTAGATAAGATAAAGTGGGGAAGAGCAAGCTACCCAGGGGCAGTTTGAATATCGCCACTCTTGCAGAGAAGTTGACCCCAATGCATTGCCCCGCAGGTGCCTGCGTTTAAACAAGACATGTTTAATTCAAACACTGTCGCCCCACGCTGTCACAGTTCGTTCAGGCCGGCACTTTGGAGTTCCTTTGCGTGTCTTGTCACTTCGGAGGGCGGAAGCCCTGTGTCCCTGTTGATAAACGGTGCCGCTTGGCACGCTAGGCTCCAGGGTATAAGCTATCAGCAATGTGGGGGGGCATGTGAATAATACATAGATCCCCCTTCCCCCGGCACATACGCACAAACGCATGCGGGGGCACACCAACACACTTGAACACACACATAGTGCTGTGCAGTCTGGGATTTGTTTCTAAGATGGAAAGTGAATCTGTCCATGAACAAAGGGGGGAGAGAGCGCAGGGCGGCGGGTGCTGCGTGTTTTTTAGTGTGGTCGGGGCAGTCAAGGTTAAATGTATTCTCTGGATACTGGAAGTATGCCTGTCGACTTTGTTCCCTTCATCATAGGGGCTCTCAATTTCCAACATTTTTTCAGTGTTACGACTAGAATGTTCACTCGATCGATAACAGTGTTTTCTGCCGGTTTCCGTCTTTTACTGTTCTTTTTCTTTCTCCCGCCAGGATGATCCCGGCATCTCATAAACTCTTCCAGCTCAACGACCTGGCCTCCCAGAGGGATTACGACCTGTGCGTGCTGGCCGTGTACGACGACGGTGTCACGGCCCTCACTGGCACCCGCCTGGTGGGCTGTGTGGCCTTCACCACCGAGCGGGAGTACCGGCAGTGCCGCTCCCTTCACGACCAGTTCCTGGGCGGCACCATGATCATCGTCATCGGCGGCATCATCGTGGCCTCCGTCCTCGTCTTCATCTTCATCCTTCTCATGAAGTACAAGCTGCACAGCAACCACTACAAGCAGAAGGTGGCCCGCGTCAGCAATGTCTGCTCCCAGACCAATGGAGGCCAGGCAGCGGGCGGGGGTGTGGCTCCCATACCCCCCTCCTCCTCCTCCTCTGGCTCGGCCAGTAAGCCCATGCCTCCCAGTTCAGGGGACAGGGTAGGGCACGAAGGACCCCATCAGGCCTCAGAAGGAGGTTTCGGTGGACCGTTAAAAGGGACCACTGTAGTAGACTTGAACCCGGGTTACGGGAAGTCAGTCAATGACGAGGATGCTATATCCCAATAACACAGGACCTTGGACCACCCCCAGCCCCGCCCCCTTTTTATTTCCTGGTTCTGGGGTTCCTCTGCCTTACCGTGGATTAACTGGTGTCCAAGGTATGTCAGCCAGTCAGGGCTCACAATTCAGAAGTACCTTTGTAGATTGCATGTGTGTTTGCATATATGTGTCGGTGTACGTTTCTCAGCGGAGGCCGATGAAACTTAATTGAGGCCATCCTCCTCAATTTAAGCTAATCACCCACCGCTGGTGTTTGTGTACACAGAGTCAGTGTGTGTGTGTGTGTGCGTGTGTGTGTGTGTGTGTACATTTGATGGTTATTCCTGTATGTCTGTGCGCACCTGCACGCCACGTTCATTTTAAGAGGCCTTTATACACAATGAGCAGGACTGGTGCTGTGTTACACGGGTCCCCCTCAAACAGAGCGTAGTCAACAGTACAGTACAGCTGTGGATGCAGGCGGCTGTGAAGGGCACACACAGGACTAATGGGAACCGGCAATCATCATAAAATCTCACAGCACATAAACACTAAAGGGAAGCACGCCATGTTCGCCTCTCCCATCGCCCTCCCTCACTACCTGACAGGACCCCCCCAACACACACACTCAGACACACACTTGATTTTCTTAGTTTCCATGAAACCAATCATGGCTGCCTCGGCTGGCCCTGAGGTATTTGTTAATATCCGCAGTATAGCGCAATCTTCTTCACATCTGCTCCCCCCAAATACAAAATGAACTGCGCTTGGCCTGGGGCTACTCCGTGCCGTTTTAAACACCATCATCAGCGGCTCTTCCGCCCACCCAAGAGTATCCCGCCGTCTTGCATATTAGCACAGTCAAAGTACCAGCGAGAGTTTGAGGTAATATTCTGGGCTATTTGTGTTCTGTTGTTTTGATTACTTTTTTATATGGCGCACAACAGACTTTGTCAATAGCTGAACATTTTAAACCAAGGTCAGGATTTAGTTGGGCCAGGAAAGGCGAGTGGCAAGCAACGGCATAATAGCGACCCCTTGGGAGTAGAATTGGTAGTGCTGACCTGTACAGGCACTGTCTCCACTGGCCAAATGTAATGACTTCCAATCTGAGGGTAATCAACTGTTTAAGCACTGAAGCAATCTGCTTTCATTTGGGATCAATTGTTATTGTTTATTCAGTGGTTTATTAGTTCTGATTTTATTACTTTGCTTTAGCTATTTAGAAAGAAAAGTTTTTTTCTCTCAGGTGACGGTACAGTAATTAGACCTTGGTTACATCTGGCTGACAAACCGGAGGGTACTGGCTGCCTGGCAAATTCCCTTTGGGCATGACCACGTTTCGGCAGTGAAGGCTGGATTAAATGCAAAATAATGATAATATTATTTTTGGGAAATGGGAGCCATACAGCCAGAAAATCATTGTATTCAGTAGGATGTTTTCTTGTCGTCTACAACCACAGTATCTGCATCATTCCATTATTACAACGCTATTTCTATGTAGCCAACAAAGGTGATATTGATTTAATTTCAGTGGGCTGTAGGAGTGGAGGATGCCCTCTAAACAAGATTAGCATCCTGGTTCAACTGAATTGCTTAGAAAGCCAGCCTAAATTCTGCTTGAAGTGGCTAGAATGACTGGTAAGAAAATGTATACCTGTTTTTGAAATTTAAACTTGTATTCCATGCGTTATATATCACTTTGATTATTTACAAGCGATGGAGAGGGGGGAAATGATACAATTGAAAACTAGGGATAATTAGGTGGACATGATAATGTGAGCCATATTGGAAACGCAGCTATGATTCTGCTATGACACCCGAAGCTATGACACCCCTAACCCTTACCAAAAGTGCCATGAGATTTTAAATGGCTTTAGAATGTAAAAAACAACAACAGTTGAGACAGGTGCAGCAAAATACTGGCTGCTAAATTTATGGTTACCACATTAAAAGGTAGTATAACAATACGCTTATTCAAATGTCTATTCCCTAATAGCATAATATAACAGAATGTATAGAAATGAACTGACTTTTAAAACTGTGAAATGTTTTCAACCCCATGGCAAAATGTTTAAATGAAAGAAGATTTGCTTTTAATCTTGAAGAGGTTATCTTGCCTCTTAGCAGCTTCAGATGACCTATAAAACAGCAAATGTTTATCTCTGCCCCATGGCACAAAATTGTAACATAGCAATAAATATACTTTAAAACTGGAAAATGTGAAGAATAGGACTATAAAACTCAAAAACTGTTGTCTGCATTCTGAACAATGGACAAAGTCTAGCATTGCAAGAAATCTGGTTTAAATCTGCAAAATGTGAGATATAGCTATTAAACTCCAAAGTATTTTCACTGCACCAAAATGTTTTGAAATGCAGGACGATGCTAAACGTATTCCTCTGGGGAAAAAGTGATCCCGGTTGGTAGACGGTTAAAGGACTCTCTGTCTGTCCCTGCAGTTTGTCTGTCTGACTGTCCGTCTGTGCCTGCAGTACCCTGTGTGTTTGTAGCTGTGGGTAGCAGCAGACATCTCACTCCCTCGGTGACAGACCTGAAAGAACGGAATGAGGAAACATCCCTCCCCTGCCTTTAGACCTCAACGTTCAGCTGTGAAATACCTGCAGTGTCTGTGCATCCATAATTCATCCTGGAGCCAGCGAGAAGAGGACAGATCACTCCCATGAGCCCCGGTGTTTCTCTCAGCAACACAATGCGGCTGACAGAGTTACGGAACAGAGGGGGGAGGAAAAGTGGTGGAGCGGGGGAGAGGGGGCGGAAGGAAGAGAGGGAGTGAGAGTGAGGGAGGGGGAGAGAGAAAGGGAGAGAGAGTTTTGGAGTTTTGGAACACCCTTTATTATGGACACAATACATTACTGTCATACCATGCACCATGAACCAGTAAAATCACATATATTATACACAAAATTGCGCTCACCCAACTACCAGCATCATTCACATTACCTTCACACACACATATCAGCGAATGACATCAACACAAATAAGCTCTACATCGACCACATAACATAACACTCCCTCGTAACACTGTCTCTCCTCAAACACAGGGAGGTCTGCCATCGCTGAAAAAAAAGCAAAGTCCAGACTAATCCTGACTTTTAACAATCGCCTAAAAATGGTCCCCAAACAACCTCCCTGCCCCCTCAATCTTTTTTTCCTACTCAAATAGATTGCCAGTTTTGGCTGTCCTAACAGAAAATTAATCAACTGACACTTCCTCTGCTGTCGCCAACTATAATGAAACCCCAAAATAAACCCTGTGGTAGTGAACACCTCCCCCACTGAATGAAAAAAAGAACACCAACATTTCAAACAAAGGCATCAGCCTTGTACACTCCATAAAACAACGGAAGATTGTTTCACGTACATCACAAAAAGGACACCCATCCCCGACCTCAGATAGTAGAAGTACTTGACAGCAATGAAAAAATAACATGAAATATCCTCCATTGCATGTCACCGGGGCCCTTCTGTAGTAGTGGTTCGTGCAACGCTCCCCAAGCCGAGCTTACCCAGTCATCAATACCCAATTTTTCCCTCCATGGGGTATCTTTCTGTCCTTTCAATTTATCCTGATTCAAACCTTGACACACCCTCAATACAACACCTTCCCTTTTACCTCATCTAACCCCACATCCTCTAACCCCTTCAGAACAAGTAGACACTTTGCCTGGTCCAGCTCCCTAATGCGTGGTGTGACCCCCAACCTCGGAAAACGGGTATTGGCAGCGGGCACGTTTCCATCCCTCCAATACTCCTCCAACAGCTCCCAGTCCTCTGGTAAAAGTGCACTGCGGAAACGTTCCAACATCATTCCAATAATCCTTGTGGACCTCAGTCCAAGACGCTCAGCGTCATTCAGCACCCAGCAGTGCAGGCCCAGCCACATCCAGTACGCTCCTCAGGGTTACAATGGACCCCTTCACCAGAATCTTTGATAGTAGAGGAGCAGCCGCAGTCTTGCTCCATACACCAAAGGTTCCTCAAGCAGCCAAAACACTCCGTTGGAGTAAGACGACACACTTTCATAATACCCCAAACCCTCAAAAAACTCTAATAGAAAGGAAGTTCTTAGAAACCCACCCTAAGAACCTGGTAAATATCAACTAAAAACAAAGACCTGTTTAAACCTCAACCCACCCTAGGAACCTGGTTAATATCAACTAAAAACAAAGACCTGTTTAAACCTAAACCCACCCTAGGAACCTGGTTAATATCAACTAAAAACAAAGACATGTTTAAACTAAACACACCCTAGGAATCTGGTAAATATCAACTAAAAACAAAGACCTGGTTAAACCTAAACCCACCCTAGGAACCTGGTTAATATCAACTAAAAACAAAGACATGTTTAAACTAAACACACCCTAGGAACCTGGTTAATATCATCTAAAAACAAAAACCTGTTTAAACATAAACCCACCCTAGGAACCTGGTTAA
>JACXGM010016907.1:0-20283 GCA_016801145.1 Umbra pygmaea
ATTGTGGAGAAGGACCGATTCCAGACCTTGGATGACCTGCGGAAGCAGTGGACTGAGTCTGAAGTACAAACATCCAGAGCCACCGTGCACAGGCGTGTGCAGGAAATGGGCTACAGGTGCCGCATTCCCCAGGTCAAGCCACTTTTGAACCAGAAACAGCGGCAGAAGCGCCTGACCTGGGCTACAGAGAAGCAGCACAGCAAAACAACAACAAATTTTGCATGTCATTCGGAAATCAAGGTGCCAGAGTCTGGAGGAAGACTGGGGAGAAGGAAAGGCCAAAATGCCTGAAGTCCAGTGTCAAGTACCCACAATCAGTGAGGGTCTGGGGTCCAATGTCAGCTGCTGGTGTTGGTCCACTGTGTTTTATCAAGGGCAGGGTCAATGCAGCTAGCTATCAGGAGATTTCAGAGCATTTCATGCTTCCATCTGCTGAAAAGCTTCATGGAGATGAAGATTTCATTTTTCAGCATGACCTGGCACCTGCTCACTGTGCCAAAACCACTGGTAAATGGTTTACTGACCATGGTATTACTGTGCTCAATTAGCCTGCCAACTCTCCTGACCTGAACTCCATAGAGAATCTGTGGGATATTGTGAAGAGGAAGTTGAGAGACGCAAGACCCAACACTCTGGATGAGCTTAAGGCCGCTATCGAAGCATCCTGGGCCTCCATCACACCTCAGCGGTGCCACAGGCTGATTGCCACCATGCCACGCCGCATTGAAGCAGTCATTTCTGCAAAAGGATTCCCGACCAAGTATTGAGTGCATAACTGAACGTAAATATTTGAAGGTTGACTTTTTCTTTTTTTTTTTTTTTTTTTTTTTTTTAATATGCAAATTCTTTGAGAATTTGGGGTTTTCATGAGCTGTATGCCAAAATCAGCAGTATTAAAACAATAAATAACCTGAAATATTTCAGTTGGTGTGCAATGAATCTAAAATATATGAAAGTTTAATTTTCATCATTACATTATGGAAAATAATGAACTTTATCACAATATGCTAATTTCTTGAGAAGGAATTGTATAAATGTATCCTATTAATAATGAAGCATGCGTCATGTAATGCAAGCATTCTTTATATATAGATATGTTTGGCAGAACCAATTTAGAGAGAGACAGTAGGGGCAAGTCCATGAAATGTTTTGTAGGAAAGCAGTGAAACTTTGAGATTAGCCTCAGGCTTACCACGACGTAAGGATAGGGGCAACTCCTGAATTAAAATCACAAAAGAATGTTTTAGTAGGCAAAGAACATTGCAGCCGTATTTTGCACTAGTTTAATTAGGCTCTTATTCATGTAGCCAGAAAATGCAGTATTGCTATTTTTATTGCACAGTGACAAAAACATAGATGAGCTGCATATATTTAGGACAAAAGCATTTCTTATTTTTGCAATGTTACAAAGATGAAAAAAATCATTAAAAATCATTAAAAAATCATTTAAAAAATGTGTTATAGAGTATGTTCGGCAGAAGTGAGTTGAGGGCAAAAAGTAAGCAGAGCTCCTTCAGCTTTTTTAGATGACGGTACAACCATGAAGATCTGTCAGATCCCATATATAGGTTTTTAGTAGCTGTAACTAGAACCTCTGTTTTGTTCCTCCAAATCCTTACATCTGAAATGAACATTTCCAAGTTAGACAATACTGGTATATTTTAGAGCTTTGCAATGTTTCATAGAGTTACATCATGAGGCATCATACAGTTCATACAGTAAATGTATGCATGTATAGTAGAAATAAACTTGAGGGACACCAAAGAGGGTCCTTTATGTTGGGTCATTTTTCCTCTGAATTGTTTTTGGTAGGTTGTGTATGAATCTGAATTGTTTTTGGTAGGTTGTGTATGAATCTGAATTGTTTTTGGTAGGTTGTGTATGAATCTGAATAGTTTTTGGTAGGTTGTGAATGAATCTGAATTGTTTTTGGTAGGTTGTGTATGAATCTGAATTGTTTTTGGTAGGTTGTGTATGAATCTGAATTATTTTTGGTAGGTTGTGTATGAATCTGAATTGTTTTTGGGAGGTTGTGTATGAATCTGAATCGTTTTTGGGAGGTTGTGTATGAATCTGAATTGTTTTTGGGAGGTTGTGTATGAATCTGAATTGTTTTTGGTAGGTTGTGTATGAATCTGAATTGTTTTTGGTAGGTTGTGTATGAATCTGAATTGTTTTTGGTAGGTTGTGTATGAATCTCTGTGGGTTAGTTTGGTGATTCAGTGTCTCTCCTGAGGAGAGGGCAGTAGACAATTAGAATGTCAGAATGAGGCAGTTCCCTGAAGTTAACCATCCTCTTGCTGACCCTTAGAATGTACTAGATTCAAGTGAGCTAGTTAATGCCTTTCAATCACATTCAATAATGTCTCAGTCTAGGGCTTTATACTACCCTTACCTTCGCCTTAAAATCACTCAGTGTGTCAGAATCAATCCATACATCCTGGCTGTACTATTCACGGTATTCGAGTACTGTACTGAGTTGCTCCAATGGGAGAGCATGATTTATAGAAAGCTGTGGTTATGGCGCCACCTTTCAATACAACTCAAATGGGGGATATTGTCATGGCAGACAATGCCAATGCAAATGAAAAAGTAATCTGAAAACAAAAACAAGCAATTAAATAAAACACAGGACAAAGTAGACTAGACTGACTAGAAAGAAAAAATAATGTTTAATTTGTAGTTTGTATGAAGGATAGGCTATTTAGTGGCCTAATTTGTGGCAGCAGATAACATTTCTGCTGTGAGTACACACCTTCATATTTCCCCTAACATCTATGGGATCTTGTCAACATTTTATTGAGGGAAATTTGTATGTCTTATGTTGTTGTACATTTGCAGAAGTTAGTGCTGCTCAATCATCTAATCTTGTGGTTAGTGGGCACACATTCTGTCAACTTGAAAAAGCCATGACTGTCAGTCAGTAAATATATTCAAGGTTTTGTATGTGTATATATAACAACTTAAAATTGGGGTGGGTGTTTGTTACCATGCAGGCCTTTATCAACTAAAATATCAGGTGAAATGCTCAAAGTGCGTCTCTCTTTGGCTGACAATGATGCAGGCAAGTAACCAAACCGTTCTCCAAATGTAACAAAGGTTTCCTCATAAACAAAGCACCTTCAAAAATATCAAGAGAGTATCCAAGGTCATTAACTACACCAGTTTTCACAAAGTCTCAGATATTCAATTAAAGCATAACTAGCTTGTTAGCCAGTACTGTTTAGTTTCACCAGTCTCTCGCAGCCATTTCGGTCACACAGCGCTTCCCCAACACCACACTCTCTCACTCAGAGCCACAAATCTTATTCACACTTTCAGTTCCTCCTTTATTCCACACTTTCAGTGTGCATAATCAGGCTCGTGCTTCTGTAGGCCATGTGTAGGTAGAGCCACCAGGCCAGAATATAGGAGCCTTCCATCTCAGGTCAGTACACATTAATTTCTGAAAAACAGAAGGGAATGTCATGTAGTTTGGCAAGTTGCTTTGCTTAGCTTCTGTGTCCATAAGTTATTCATATTGCTAAATCCTGGCCTTTTTTTAACAGCTCAAAATGAACATTCAAGACCTAAGCTAAACCCCTTAAGATATTTTTCATTGGTTGTGTTCTTTCTCCATGTATATTATGTATACAAATAATGATTTATTCAACTATTTGAGTGAATCACTTTTTTTTAGACACTGAGCCACCTATATATGAGAGAGACAGACATACAGACAGAGAGAGCTCTATATATAAGAGAGACAGACATACAGACAGAGAGAGCTCTATATATGAGAGAGACAGACATACAGACAGAGAGAGCTCTATATATAAGAGAGACAGACATACAGACAGAGAGAGCTCTATATATGAGAGAGACAGACATACAGAAAGAGAGAGCTCTATATATGAGAGAAACAGACATACAGACAGAGAGAAATCTATATATGAGAGAGACAGACATACAGACAGACAGAGAGAGCTCTATATATGAGAGAGACAGACATACAGAAAGAGAGAGCTCTATATATGAGAGAGACAGACATACAGACAGAAAGAGAGAGCTCTATATATGAGAGAGACAGACATACAGACAGAAAGAGAGAGCTCTATATATGAGAGAGACAGACATACAGACAGAAAGAGAGAGCTCTATATATGAGAGAGACAGACATACAGAAAGAGAGAGCTCTATATATGAGAGAGACAGACATACAGACAGAAAGAGAGAGCTCTATATATGAGAGAGACAGGCATACAGACAGAGAGAGCTCTATATATGAGAGAGACAGACATACAGACAGAGAGAGCTCTATATATAAGAGAGACAGACATACAGAGCTCTATATATGAGAGAGACAGGCATACAGACAGAAAGAGAGAGCTCTATATATGAGAGAGACAGACAGACAGACAGACAGACAGACAGAGAGAGCTCTATATATGAGCGAGACAGACAGACAGACATACAGACAGAGAGAGCTCTATTTATGAGAGAGACAGACATACAGACAGAAAGAGATCTATTTATGAGAGAGACAGACATACAGACAGAAAGAGATCTATTTATTAGAGAGACAGACATACAGACAGAGAGAGATCTATTTATGAGAGAGACAGACATACAGACAGAGAGAGCTCTATGAATGTCCATCATTCATGTAAAGTTTGTTGTTTGTCATGACTTCCTGTATTCCTGTATTTCTCCAGGAAAAGAGAATCAGAGTGTGGTTTTGGCCAGCACCGCCATACAGCTGCTGGATGACAGGAAGTCTCCTATTGTTGCCTGTATGTTTACTAAAAGTGTCTAACTTACTTTTATATTTTTTTAAATTGTTATGTTTTTAATATTGGAGTGGCTAAGGACGTTTTCGGGACATTCCCAAAACATCTGAACATGTTCTGATCACGTTGCAATTCAACAAGCCGCTGATCTGCACTGGAAGGCTGAGTCAAGTAGGACCTGTAATTCAGTGCAAGAACAATTAGATGTCCTTTGCCAGTCAGATGCTGCATGATTCACTCATGTCCAGGTTGTGGCCATCAGCTTATTGAGATGCTGTGTAGTAATTTGTTTGTTTTATTATGCTCTCATATTTGGTTATTTTAAATTTTGTGTATGGTCACATTAGGAACATCATCTAAACGTGGGCCACAGCTATGGGAATCTCTTTGGGAAAGGCATCAAGACAACTCTCTGCTGTCTTAACTCTTGTGGATGTTCACTGTGAGCATGTGGAGAGTCCTGACTGAGTGTTCTGTTTGTTTTAAACCCGCTGTAGCCGTGGGAATTCAGATGAAGCTTGATTTCTTTCAGAGGAAGTTCTGGACTGCCAGCAGACAGGTAGCCATTCACACATCCAACCACACACATAATTTCCTTCCTGTGAGTGAGACAACATACCGACTATTAAATTAATTCCTCTTATTGATTTGATGCAGTGTGCTGCTCTGGATGGGAAATGTACCATCAGCTGTGATAATGAGGTAAGACCACTTCCTGTATTTTTGCGAGATTTCCTCTCACTAATGATTGCGATTATGTCAGATCGGTAACTTCCTCGTAATCTCCCTGTGGTTTCTAATATCAGGACATACAGTGTTACCTCATAGACAATAACGCCTTCATTCTGGTGACGGAGGACAACTCCCAGGTATCTGAAACGTTACACAAGACATTGCATGTAGCTGTGTGGGTGTGTCCTGTACCTCCTGTCTTTGGTGTTTGTCCTTGAATGGGCTTCCGCTTCCTCCTCAGACAGGGATGTTCTTTGGAGAGGTGGAGGGAGCAGTGATGAACAAGTTGCTCCTCATGGGTTCCTTTAAAAGGTCAGTGGAGCCAACAGTTATATGCTGTGTGTTTGCCTTTCTATCTTTGTGAGGACCTGAGACTGAACCCTGTGTTCCTTATTTCCTTGCTCTACACCTAAACTAACCCAAACACCAACCTGAAAAACTTAACTGTTATTCTTAAATTAACCTACCTGAAACTCAGAAAAATAAACCTAAAACGAATTTAATAGTAACTCCAATTCTAACAATACACCGCAAAATGTTAAAGTAACACTCTCAGTGTTTATATAGAACACTGAGAGTGTTACTTTAACACTCTCAGAGTTGATTTAACACTGGTGATTTTGCTGTGTATGCTCAATTGTAAATTTTACCCAAATCCCAAACCTCAGCCAAAAATCAAATTTTCCCTGATGGGGATCTTCCAAACAACATTGGGAGGACCAGGTTGTCAGGTCTTACTATCATTGCTGAGACTTTGTGTGATGTGGATCACATCTGCACCTACACAATATATTTGTCTATTGTGTTCTCTCTGTAGGATCAATCTCTATGACTACCAGGCTCTCTGTAGAGAATATGCTGGTAGCAGTGACAGCGCATGCTCCATATCACACGTAAGCACTGTCCTAATCTACTCATCAACATTTTCCACATGCAATCAAATTGATCAAAAATCCACTCCATGCTAATTGTTTAATTTATTCTCTCCCAGCCGTTCACCGCTGTGAAATGGCTCCTCACAGAACTTGTCATGTAAGAATAACAGGATGTGTTTTCAATTAAGTGCATTATGTTTAAATGGGTACATGTATGTTTATGGAATAGAGTATATCAGTGTGTTTCCATCACCAGTTTCTTGCTGGAGTTCAACATGTACAGCTGGTGGCATGGTGACCACTCTGTCAAAGGTCAGTCTGTTTGTAGATATAGCTCGAGGTGTGAGCTATGTGTGTTTTTAGTATATTAACATTTGCATGTGTTGCTTTTAGCCCAAAGCTCAAGGGGGAAAACCATGATTGTGCCATGTGACACTGAGTACCCTGCCTTTGTCTCTGAGCGCACCATCAAAGAGACTACAGGCAACATAGACTGTGGTGGCTGCATCAGGTACGTAGCACGCCACTGATAGGCACTGATTAACAGTGTTCATGTGTGGCATCGCGTGGTCAGCGATCTAATGTGAAACATACAGCACAAAATGACATTAATTAAATTTGGACTAGTCTGGAAAATCTAATTATGTGAAATATGAACGGATGAGAAGGGCAATTACTTTCAGAGGGAAAAAAAAAATATATATATATATTATCTGAAAAAAAACAGAATTATCTGAAATATGAACATGTAAAGCAGTGGTCCTCAAACCCTTCCACGGAGGATCTAGTGTATGCAGGGTTTTGCTTTTACCTTGTACAAGCCTGATGGAGTAGCTCACTAATTGGTTAGGCTCTCCCCACACCTGGCATTCTAGGTCCTAATTATGCTCTAATTGAAGGGAAAGACCAAAAACCAGCATACACTAGGCCCTCCATGGAAGGGTTTGAGGACCACTGATGTAAAGCATAGTGTAAATAGCATAAATATCTTCTAGGGTGGGGTTTGGGGATGGTGGACGGGTGTATAAATTGCCGACTCGCATCCCGGTTCACATTTTTCTCCCATTTTTCACCAACCCCAATTCCCACTGGCCTTTAGTCAGATCAGGTAGAGGAAGATTACTCTTACCAAGTATACTTCCATGATTTAATTTACAGGTGCCCAATCTCAACACAAGGGGTCGCTGGAAAGTAACATGGCAAGGAAGTAGAGTTAGCTTTTCTAACCCAAATGCCAGGCACCGCAATGCCAATTTGTGCTTCCTCGTTCTGGAGGTCCGTGGAAAGCCGTAGAACCCATAGTCAGGCTCGAACCACTGACTATCATGAAGTAGACTATCCTGCAATGCAGCGACACTACAACAGATGGACACTTCGTGTGTGTTTTGTTCTCCATTTCAGCGGGGTGCAGACATGTTGCACATGTTTCTGTCTAACCATAACCATAGTAATATCATGTGCCTAACATTAACCCTAAGCTTAACCGTGAAGATTTGAAAATAATTTCGAACCCATTGAATGTATGGAATGAGTAGAATGTTCATGCATGAATCCGCGCAAAAAACGTGAAGATGCATCCTAATGGAAGGACTAATACAGTAAATAATAGGAAAACGTAGCTGAAACGTAAAAAAATGTGAAGATGCATCCTAATGGAAGGACTAATACAGTAAATAATAGGAAAACGTAGCTGAAACGTAAAAAAACGTGAAGATGCATCCTAATGGAAGGACTAATACAGTAAATAATAGGAAAACGTAGCTGAAACGTAAAAAAACGTGAAGATGCATCCTAATGGAAGGACTAATACAGTAAATAATAGGAAAACGTAGCTGAAACGTAAAAATCTGCCGCTGCTTACAGTGCACATGTAAAGATGTAGCGTCTGGCTTAATGCTCTTTTTAATTTTGGTGGAACTGGATTTTAACATATACAGTATATTTATTTAATAAGTAAAGAGTATATAATTGCATTACAGGTCGCAATCCCACCCCTATTTGTCCATGTGGCAATGTCTGTAAACATCGTAACTTTGCTGAGTACTAAGGCATTCTTTGGTCTTGCATACAGAAATTAGACAGATGAATAGGACTGCAGTCCAAATACTATTCAAAGGATATTATATCAGACATACATATCCATAGATGTATTAAAGGTTGAGGAACCAGTCAATATGTGAGGACTACACATAAAGGTACATCAATAAACCACACAGAGCTAAGAAAATGTCTTCAAAAACAAATAACTCCAGTAATGACCATTTATCATTGACGATATAACCGAACAAGCGTTTCTGTCTTCCCTTGTTCCTCCCCAGATCGTTTGTTATTCAGCAGATTCCCAGCAGTAACCTTTTTATGGTCGTCGTGGACAACAAGTGTGACTGTAGCTCCGCCCCTCTGGTTTCCATGGACCCTATTGAGATTATGTATATCCTTTGAGCAATGGACAGGTTTTTGTGTATTTTGTACTAAAATTAGGCTGTGTGTTTTTTAACAGACACATAGGTTTTTGTATGAGCATGTGAAAAGCTTCTGAATGACCCTACTTCATTTTTCGAGGTGTTAACCCGCATTTCTCACATGATATTTCCGTAATGTTCTTCACAGTTTGGTTTATATCAGTTTAAGATTAGGTTTCAGAGATAGTAACCACAGTGTCAGTTAAATCTGTCTGATGTAGCTAATGCTTTTGTTCTCAGTATTTCCATCCTTAACCCCTCTGCACATAACGAATCTCTGAAATGTGATAGGCTGAAGTTTCAGAAAGACAGGAAGCGACCAGAGTCGTGTCATCCTTTCCACCCAGAGGTATGCAGTGTGTTTCTGTACATGGTTCACAACCGTGAATACATACTGTAAGTACACATGAAAGGTTTGAATGTGTAATACTTCAGCTGAAAGCAGGTGTGGGCCAACCTGTACACTCTGCACAATATTTAGGCAAGTTGTATGGAATTCATTTTATTATTGAACAACCACAGTGCTCTAAATCTAAAATGTAAATACACCTCAAACCTGAATATTTAAGAAGTAAAAGTGAGGTCTTTGCTTTCTTTGGAGAATGTCAATGAGCACAATTGTCGGGCAACTATTAGTGTGCAGAATAATTATGCAACTAAATGAAAAAAAAAAAAAAAATCCTTTCTCACTTCTTCATTTTCAGCAACTCAAATTTACAAAAAAAAAAAGTCTGACATTTCAAAAAATATCAGTGACCAATATAGCTACCCTTCTTTTCATTAACAGTCATAAGCCTTCCATTCATGGAGTATGTGAGTTTCTTGATCTGTTCACAGCAAAAAGTCTGGTGTTAAATCAACACCCTAAGTGTTAAATTAACACTCTCAGTGTTTATATAGCTCCACTGGCGAGTGTTAATTTAACACTGGACTTTTTGCTGTGTTAAAGATCAACTTTTTGTGCAGTTGCAACCACAGCCTAACAGACACTGTTCAGAGAGGTGTACGGTTTTATTTCACCAGCAATTATGAATGGACCACACATTCTCAATAGGGTTTAGGTCAGGTTAGGAAGGGGGCTATGGTATTATTCTTTCATCTTAAAGTATTTTACTGGCTAGCCACACAGTGGAGTACTTCTATGCATGCAATGGAGCATTGTCCTACATGAAAATCATGTTCTTCTTGAAAGATGCAGACTTTTTCATTTACCACTGCTTGAAGACAGTGGGCTAGATTTATCAAGCTGTTTGCAACATTTTTCCAGGCTCTAATTGGTCGCAAAGACGGACGTAACCAATGCGGGCTATTTACAAACCAGGCGCACTTGGGTAAAATCGCAGATTGCCTGCCACATGAGCGACAAGAGACAAGTTCCGCTTTCAATATGCGTTGTGGGAGGGTCATGTGAAAGGGTCATGGGGAAAGTGGGAGTTCCACCTAAAACGGTGGGAGGATATGCGTAAAGTGCGCCTAATTATATATTCCGTGGTATTTACAAAGACTGCCAGTAAAAGCGCGCCTCTATTCTGCGGGGGGGATTTTCCGCCTCTTAAAGCAGGTCTAAACCAGCAAGCGTGTTTTCCTGTGTGTTCAAATATAGCTACATCAATGGCAGCAGTGACAGCAACAAGTTTTAAACATAGCATCAAATACACTTGGCACAAAAAAAGACAAAGGCCTCCATCTTTTCCATTTTATAAGCAATTTTGCGATTATTGACCTATATAACACTCTTTAATTACTTAACCACATCGGTTGGCTTTACATATCAATGATATTGGCTAAACAAATGCATATATGCCAAACGCCAACACAACAGTATCATTACAAACCACACATATCTTCATTCTCTACAGAGATCTCTGCAGTATCTATGCCGTCCACACCTTCCACTTGTTCGGCAACGTGTATTTGCTGCCCCACCTAGTTAGCGTGTCTATTTCTTTTTTTCCTCTTTTTACCTCCTCCACTTCTCTCCGTGTAGATGATAACGAGTTGATTTGCTGTTACTTCATGCACTAAGATGTTAATTTCTTCTTCAATAAATTTAAGCTTGCGCTTTCTTTTTCCGTAGGGAGATCCATGATAGATACATACCGGCCCATTGTTTGCTCTTTTAGAGGCGCGCTAATGGAGGGCGGAGTATGCGCTGATTGCGTAATGGGTATCAGGTTTGATAAATACTACGCTAAATGTGGAAGCATAGCGTGCGCTATTACCGAACTCGCATAAACAAATGCAGCGCAAACTGCGCTAGTGTTAGTAAATTCGGCCCAGTGTCTTCTAATAACTGGCAGGTTTGGGAGTTGAGTTTGAGTCCATCTTCAATCCGAAAAGGTTCATCTAGCTCATCTTTAATAAAACCAGCCCATACCAATACCCCACCTCCACTTCGCTGGTGTCTGAGTTGAAGTGGAGCTCTGTGCCCATTACTTATCCAGCCACGGGCCCACCCATCTGGTCCGTCAAGAGTCACTCTCACCTAATCAGTCCAGAATGTATCTTGTTCAGTGGTGGTCGGGTTTCAGCCTTCCCTACCTAGGCCATGTCTCTGAGCACTGAACACCTTGTACTTTTGGGCACTCCAGGTAAGTTGCAGCTCTGGAATATGACAGCACAGGAGGATAATGTGTTCCTGGTAGCTTCATGTTTCAGTCTTCTCAAATATTTGGAGGTTAATTTGCATCTTTTTTCTACACGTTTCTTTTGAAGGTTCTGTGATCACGCCCCAATATCTTTTAAATTCAAGAGTGCTGCATCTCTCTGAAAGACTTTTCTGAGTCAGTTAAATCTGCCCAATAATTATGCACACCTTGATATAGGGTGTTGATCTCGTTATTACACAAATACACATCACTTGATATGCTTAAATCCAATAAGCATTCTAGTTTATACAGCTTGGAGTTGGAACATATGCATACTAATGATGATATGGTAAAAATACTGACTTGCCATATAATTGTGCCACAGTGTAATAATCTCCAAACAATTGACTATTCAGTCGTGGTCAAAAGATTTGAGAATGGAACAAATACTATTTTTCAAAAAGTATGATGATGGCAATTTGCATATGCTCCAGAATGTCGTGAAGAGTAATAAGATGAATTGTAATAAATTTCAAAGTCCCTCTTTGCCATGAAAATGAACTTAATTCCCCCCCCAAAAAAACATTTCAACTGCATTTCAACCCTGCCACAAACAGACCAGCTGCCATCATATCAGTGATTGTCTCGTAAAGACAGGTCAGAGTGTTGATGAGGACAAGGCTGGAGATCACTCTGTCATGCTGATTGAGTTAGAATAACAGACTGGAAGCTTTATAAAAGGGTGGTGCTTGAAATCATTGTTCTTCCTCTGTCAACCATGGTAACCTGCAAGGAAAAATGTGCAGTCAACATTGCTTTGCACAAAAAGGGCTTCATAGGCTAGGATATTGCTGCTAGTAAGATTGCACCTAAATCAACCATTTATCCGCTCATCAAGAACTTCAAGAAGTTCTCTCCAGATAAAACATCAGGGACAGACTGATATTCTGCAAAAGGTACAGGGATTGGACTGCTGAGGACTGGAGTAAAGTCATTTTCTCTGATGAATCCCCTTTACGATTGTTTGAGCCATCCGGAAAACACCTTGTCCAGAGAAGACAAGGTGAGTGCTACCATCAGTCCTGTGTCATGCCAACAGTAAAGCATCCTGAGACCATTCATGTTGCTTCTCAGCCAAGGGAGTGGGCTCACTCACAATTATGCCTAAGAACACAGCCATGAATAAAGAATTATACCAACACATCCTCCAAGAGCAACTTCTCCCAAACATCCAAGAACAGTTTGGTGATGAATAATGCCTTTTCCAGCATGAGGGAGCACCTTGCCATAAGGCAAAATTGATAACTAAGTGGCTCGAGGAACAAAACATTTAATTGCTGGCTCCATGGCCAGGAAACTCCCCAGACCTTAATTCCATTGAGAACTCACGAGGTGTGTGGACAATCATAAACCCACAAATTGTCAAATCCAAGCATTGATCATGCAAGAATGGGCTGCCATCGGTCAGGATGTGGCCCAGAAGTTAATTGACAGCATGCCAGGGCAGATTGCAGAGGTCTTGAAAAAGAAGGGTCAACACTGCAAATAATGACTTTGCATAAACTTCATGTAATTGTCAATAAAAACCTTTGAGATCTATGTACAATTTGTTATCATAATTCAGTGTACCATAGTAACTACAGACATAAAGATCTAAGAACACTGAAGTAGCAAACTTTGTGGAGACCAATACTTGTTGCATTCTCAAAACTTTTAACTATGATTTTATATGCAGTGTAGTGTGTGCTGGTATGAGGTTGTCATTATATTTCTGCTACAGGAGAATGCCATGGAGTGTGGAGGAGCACCAGGCCTTTTTGTCCCCATCACATCAGCCCTACTCCCCCTACTGGCCACTCTTATCACCAGGTGACCGCACCGCACCAGAGGCCCAAACTGGACAGACTGATAGACTGGCTTCAACGCACCATCAAATGCTGACAATGCACAAGGAGCCTTGCCATAACTGAGCTGCTTATTGCCAACAGAGAGACATCACTCTTATAAGGCTTCTCGCTAACCAGCAGAGAAATCATAAAGAAGATATTTAAAGATGAAAGACAATATCCCTTGGGGTGAACCAAACAGACATTAGACTGGGAAATAGACGATTACAAAGCACTGTGACTTTAACGATGACATCCTGATAGCATTAGAGGCTTTTTACACTATGATAGATGTCGATAGATTTCAGCGACATTATCCGAATCCGCTCGAGCCGACGTCGGGATGAGACTCAATTGCAGTGTGTGAACTTACGAGTCTCTCTCGAATTCCACGTGACCTCCGGAGATAGAGCACGAGAGGAATTCGAAAGATACCACCCAGGAGAAATGTGTGTTAAGGGGAAATTTGTCACTCAAGGTGCTGTGCTGGTTTTTAAGCGAAGTGCTCAGGCACCCAGCTCAAAACGTCTTTACTGACACACCCAAAAATGTGCAGTTGCGGTCTGGAGACATGACAGTGTAAATGCAAACAGTATGGAAATGATTTTTTCTCTGCTTAAGCGGATTCGGGAATCTATCGGTGTGTAAATGCGGCCTTAAAAATTGTCTATGGATACCAGAGCCAAGTAAATATCCCTCTGTACTGTACCTGAAAAAAAAGGGGACTATATAAATGCGAATAAACTGCTAAATACCTATGGCATAGGTTGTAAATTTTACAGTTTTTAGAGGTAAATATCTTTTGCTTAATCTTGAAAATGTTCATTTCATTTTATGACAGAGATCGTAGAAAATAACAGAGATGGGACGTGGTTGATATCAGTTTATTCTGCCTGCTTTTTAATTTCTACAGCAGAGAACATTTCATACAATGTAAAAAAGATGCATGTGAACAATAAAAAGTAGACATTCCATAAAATGAGCTCTGGCTGCAAACTCAAAATATGAACATTTGCCTGTTTTAAGAATGTTAGTGTAACCTTTAACACCTAATGCTGGTCCATTTTCTTTTGGAATCATTCATTTAAGAAAGCTGCTAAAATAAAAATAAATACCTATTTTCCATCATCTGGTCTTGAGCTCCATTACTTTTAAATTATAATATAACAGTTGCATTAAGGGTGGATTATGGTTACCAGTTAACTAGACACAATTAAATAAGCAGACAAAATCATGCTAAGCATCTCTTTGAAAGTGTAGAAGTACATCCACAGAAACACATTAATAGAAAGGCCTAGCAGGTGTTTTACTGTCTGAACTGTATTGATGTTATAGAAATACATTATATTTAAAGGATTTGTGAGATGAGCATTAACCTCACATTCAGTACTGACCCTTATGCTAGAGTTTTTATTATGGGCTCTAGAAAGACATTGTGGTTTCAAAATAACTTTAGCTGGCTCTATGCAATATCCTGCTGAGCTCAGCTTGTTTATCTGTCTGGGATTAAACTGTATGTGTTATATCAGACTACAAGACAGACAGACATTTAAAAAAAATGTACGTGTAGCATTCATTATTATATTTTATTTTACTTTTTCTCCCTTCACGATTCCCAATGATCCTGCCTTGTTGGCAGCTCCGCAACTCCTTGGACAGATGTGGGATTCACACTTGGTTCATCCAACCACATGTTGCCATACTGCTGATTCTTTTCGGAATGCTCATCCAACACGGAAGCCTTTAGTCAGTTCATGTACGGATGATTATGCTCACCATCTATATTTCCATGATTGAATTTACAGGCGATGTAAAATCTGCACACGAAGAGTCGCTGGAGAGCGATGTGGCGAGGTAGATTATTTGATTTATCTATCCATAATCCCTGGCAGTGCTATGCCAATGTCTGCTGTTTCTTTCTGGAATTCTGGGGAAAGGAGGAGATCCCATAGTCAGGGTCGAACAAACATGTAGCATTCTGTCGACATTAATGTGAATAATAAATGTCCAGACACTTGATGTGTGTTGATGGTTGTTTATCTATAAAAAATTGTGAAGGACATACACATGTACTGCCCAACTTTGCCTGTAGTAACATTTATGTACCATCAGGTGTTGGACCTTGGTAATGTTCTCATTAACATATCAATGCTTATGTGCGATGTGTCTAGAACATTACATCAACCATTTGTTTCAGTAAAGTATGACAGGACCATTTTTCATCATCAGGTGAAGAGTTCTTTAACTGGATTTTGATCAAAAGGGAAGAGCTCCTTACGATGTACTGTCCACCCATCTTGGCCATGATCATCGAGTCTTTCATTTTAGGGATTACCACTTATGAATGTCTGTAACTATTTTCGCATTGCTGAAATGCAACAAGCAAGAAGAGGACACCAAGGCACTCCAATCCACCACAAATCAGTCCCCGACCACCAAGAAGTCTGAGCAGCGGGGCGTAAAAATCCAGGACGATGCCCCAATTGTTACAACCTAGCTCCCGTAGGAGGGGGACCTGACACCCCACTGCTCAAGGACCACCAATTGTCAGCAAAAGAGGTAAGGGGTCATGGGTGTGAGTAAGAACACAACACCAGAACGTACCATTTTAGAACAGGGCATTTTTTTCACCTTATGTTATTAAATAGAAATATTAATACGAGGTTGGGAAAGGGGGAGGCTGGATTGGACCAAAGCAAAGAAATTAAAATAAAGTCCCCAACCTTAACCTGCACATCTCCCCACACAAATACACAAAGCTAATCTGGCACACGATCAAGGCGCCCTAACCAAACTTACAGCTGGTGGTCCGCCAAGGTCTATCTAGTGAGCCTAGACAAGGGAGTTTTCCTGTTGTGCAATGTACACCCCGGGGCTGCTCTAAACTACTCCCCAACTCCCTGTGGAAAAAGAGAAAGAAAGAATTAATAAATAACAATAAACAAGAATAATAAGAATACATTGACCGCAATAAACACAAGACTAAATACAACACAAGCACTCAATTGACCTATGGCTAAACCACGCCCCCAATCGCGATGAGCCAATCACAGTGCGCATAGCAAACCCAATACACTCGGACATTCTCTGCATCCACGTCCATTGAAATGCATTGCAGTTAGTCCGTTTTCATTTGTTTTTATATGTATTTTCGTGACTTTTTAGGTTTAAAATGGTCAAACGGTGTACATGGGGTACATGCACCTCCGATACTAGGTATCCCGAGAAGCTGGGCGAAAGTGTCTATTTTTTTTACCCTTTCCAAAGCCACATCTCAACCCAAATAAGTGTCTGCTCTGGATTAATTCATGCGGTAGACCACAACACCAACTATATAAATAAA
The DNA here is from genome assembly GCA_016801145.1 of Umbra pygmaea. Classification (NCBI taxonomy): domain Eukaryota; kingdom Metazoa; phylum Chordata; class Actinopteri; order Esociformes; family Umbridae; genus Umbra; species Umbra pygmaea. The sequence goes on from JACXGM010016907.1 coordinate 16,656, forward strand.
ATCAACAAGGATGTCTACATCTGTTCTAAGGTAAGTCAACAACGTATTTGAACATTATATTTAACATCTCTAATAAAACTTAACATTAGCCTAACGTTAGCTTCTAGCTGCGTTGTACATCATGTCGCTTTGTTTCCTTGGAGTTCATTGGCCTGTTATGTAGTTTTTGTACTTTGGCAATCGTACATGATTGTGTTGTCCAAAGTACTCTAGTTATATTAACGTCAACTTTTGGAGCTTAACTTTATTAACGTATCTTTAAATAACCGAAAAAACTTGATGTTTAGCAAAGCCTAGTATAGTATATTACAAAATGTTGCTTTAGCAAAAGAAAAATTTAGCTATGCTAATACGGAGCTTTAAGCTAGGTTTAGATGAAAAATAAGCTAGTAGCAATTACCATAACATATTTTACAAGTCACATCAAGTTAGATTAATAAATTGAAAGAAATAATAAATTAATACATTGAAAGTAAATCACACTTCTTACACTGCAGAACAATGCTGATCCTCTATTTTGTACAAGTTGTGGTCTGAGATAGTGATGGGATTGAGATGCGGTTTATCACGTTTATTTACACTGTGACCTGTACATTTTTGCCTGGAGCTGAATGTTTTTATCGACCTTCTCAACAATAAAATACTTAATATAACCCTCCAATGCATGGTTAAGGCCCTTTTGAGGACTTCGAGATTATATATAATCCTTCTGTCTCCATAGCGCCTGTCACCAAATGTTGAGTGTTTGTCCGAGTGAGTGGAGGGGGCGTGGCTTAGCCATAGGTCAATTAGGCCTAACACATTCCAACTAAACAAAGCTCTCGCTCACTACACACCTATATCAAGCACACTAAATGGGTTACCAAGTGTGGGCACAGCCACACACCCAAATACAGACCACACAACAAAGAGCCAGCGCTAAAGGATAGACACAACCAGAGAGAGCAACCTGACACACAGGCAGAGAGAGCGAGAGACAAACACAAAATGGGACATTAAATACAGAGGAAGAGTTCGATGGGATAGAATGTTGATTGGAACCAAGTGAACAGGATAATGGGAGGGAGGAGTCATTGATAATTGATGATTGGGAAGTTAAGAGCCATGATTTGCACCACCTGTGGGAATAGACATGCTGAACAGACACAAACAAACACAGAACAAGACCACAGTACAGGATTACAGAAATATTATGTTGTTGCGCATGCGCTAGGATCAGAGGAGAAAATTATGTTTGAATCCAGTGAAAAAAGGATCCTGGCCACCTGCCTTACTTCTCCTCCTCTTGATAGTTTGCTATATATATATATATATATATATATATATATATATATATAGATAGATAGATAGATAGATAGATAGATAGATATAGATATATAGATATATCTATATATATATATCTGTGAGGTATTGGAAACCGCCTTACGAGGGTCGCCTACTTCAGAGCAAGACTGGAATCATTTATTAAAACATCTACAAGATCTATAGTAATTGAACATTACTAGGGAATATAAAAGGGGACACTGGCCATTTTTTCCATCAGCATGTGAAGTGTGAGGAGGACATTCCTCTGAGATAAACGCAGTGTTTACATAAAAAGCAGTGTTTGAGGCATGTGTTTTTCCATTTGTCAGTGGAAATTGGAGGGAAAAGTGGTAATATTAGAAAATGTGTTTTGGATGTGTTAAATAATGGTTATATCATTACTGAATGTATAAAGGCAAAATGAACCAAAAAAATTGTATTTTAGAAATGTTTAGGAATATTGGTTAAATATGTTTAAATGAATTTTGAACCTGTTTTTACTAATCATTTATGGAACATTGACATTTTTTAGGTGGTTTAGGCTAATGATTCCCTTATTGGGTTAACTAGTATTGTGTTTACAATTTAGTATAAACTAGAAAGATCATTGGAGCATTTGGTAAGTATATTCAATGCTATTTTTTAATTTCAATTAATAGAAGTATATGTTTGTGTGACGATTGATTGTTAAGATTTATGCCAAAGGTATTTGAGATTTGTTTAGTGATTCTAAAATGGTGATTGATTAATACATATTAGGATAAATAATGTGATCATTCTACTCGTGTCTTGGAGAGAGTTGATAGTTGAGACCCTCTTCTATCACTAGGTTGATCAAGACTAGATAGGAATTCTGGTCTGGGGTCTACAGGGGGTTGTCCTTAATTTGCTAAAACCCAATCCCCCACTAGGAAGGTTTATGATAAAGTGAGCGAGGGTTTTGGGTTTAAAAAAAAGAATATAAAAAGGGCTCGCAAGAAAGAAGAATGAGTTATTCTTCTTTCTTGCGAGTGGGGAACCTTTGATGGGATCATCAGGAAATGGTCACGGGACATCGAATGCAACTTCAAGATGCAATGCTTAAGGTTTTCCATGCCTGAACTAAAGGGTAAGGTATAATGCATTCAACTCTAATATATATGTTTAAGGTGTGCAAAATTCTGATGAATTCTTAATTGAATTCATCAAATTCGGAATCACCAGATCGGGGATTTTGGAATTCATAGTATTACAGAGTTGTTGAAACACCGTTTTGATTTGATGTTCATTTCCTATTTGGGGTTGCAGGCGTTTAGCAGTATCCAGTGGTCAGGTGAGGAAACAGAAATGTATATATTCCTCTCAGTATCAAATTATATTTAGGTCAGATATAACGTTAACAAATATTTGGTTTCGGCACAAATTCTAATGTCTGTACTATGGGCAGTAATATTGTTATTAAAATACAGGGCCCATAAATGTGTACAAAACCAATAGTGGATAAGTCATAGATTAAAGCGTTGTATTAATCTAATATTTGAAAGACTTTTCCGCAAATCTATCTGAGCTAGTCAGTGGGTTTACGGGATAATAATCTTCCACAGATCCCTCTCTCTTTCTAGCTATGGAGATAGAGCTTAGTTGAGGGAGTCCATGTGCGTTTGTTATCTTATCAGTAAGGGCAGGCATCTAACACTCGCTCACTGGGTAAAGAGAGGCTGTGGGTTAGATATAGCCAGGATTTTCTGGCAAGCTGTGTGATCAAGTTTTTTTTCCGATTAATACAGGTATTAATAAATAGAGAGGGACTCAGATCTACCCTGCCACGAAGCAATGTACACGTATACTGGGGGACGTAACAAGTCTGTAATTGTTTAACTCACAATGTTACATCTCTTCATGGTGTCTGAAGTCACTGTTCTGAAAAACAACTTTTTTTAAGAGCAAAATACTTATTTAAAAGGGTCTGAAATGCAGGTAAGTAATTTAGGGTTACATGAAATCAATGACCGCCCACTAAAGACATTTCAACACAACTTACATAGGAATACGTATGACGTGATTTGACACAGCTCTAAATGGAATGTGGTGATCTATAGATAAATGAACAACATGTGATGCCTGTATGATATAAATGGAATGTGGTGATCTATAGATAAATGAACAACATGTGATGCCTGTATGATATAAATGGAATGTGGTGATCTATAGATAAATGAACAACATGTGATGCCTGTATGATATAAATGGAATGTGATGATCTATAGATAAATGAACAACATGTGATGCCTGTATGATATAAATGGAATGTGGTGATCTATAGATAAATGAACAACATGTGATG
>JACXGM010016908.1:0-20113 GCA_016801145.1 Umbra pygmaea
GTAACAGGTTTAGAGTACTATTAGAGTACAATCTGTAACAGGTTTAGAGTACTATTAGAGTACAATCTGTAACAGGTTTAGAGTACTATTAGAGTACCATCTGTAACAGGTTTAGAGTACTATTAGAGTACCATCTGTAACAGGTTTAGAGTACTATTAGAGTACAATCTGTAACAGGTTTAGAGTACTATTAGAGTACCATCTGTAACAGGTTTAGAGTACTATTCTAACGTATCTCTTTCACACTCACCTCCACATCCACACTGTCCCTCACATCCCTCTGACCGTCACCTGTCTGTGGCTCAGACACAATCTGCTGAATTGAAATAGGTAAAATCTAATGTATGGAGACAATAACTACCAATAGCAGTCCAGATGTATTCATGCTTGTTGGTCTAATGTAAGAGCACATAGAAAGTGCACTAATCTGTATTTTGTAAAATTATAAAATGAATGGACTGAATGCAAGATATCTAAATGACATAAGAACAACAGATTGTAGCTCAAATTGTATAAACAGTTGTCTTAATTTATAATATATTTTTTATCACTCACCTCAGGATCCATCCACTGTAACTCACATTCATCTGACACTCCTGATTCTGGCTCAGACACACTCTGCATTACATTAGTCAAATAATTCAGTCAGACACACACAGTGGCCATTCATGTAGGGCAGACTATGTACTGATATATCTTACAGTTCAGTTTAATGTGACTCCAGAAACAGATCTTAGGCAAATACATGTATATTTCTTTCTCGTAATGATGATAACATTAGAGCTAGCCATTGAAAATGGATGACAATTATGAGAAAGAACAAATTAATAAAGCTAAAACAATCTAATATTGCACTAGATACCGCCAGGTTGACTAGTAGAAAGACCTGTAGGCTGGTTGCAGAACAACATTAGCTACTGGTTTTATCTGTTCTAAATGAAAGTTCTCCTTACTGGCTAAAGTATAGATAACTACTGTAGCCTGCCAGCTGATATTTTCGATCCATATAAATCATCTTCTTTTGCGCTGAAGTCAAATCGAGGCTACTGTAGTGTATAGGGTAAAGCATGAAATTGATTTTTGAAAAGATTGGCTTTTTCTAACGAACACAAGGGGAATAGATTTACAGCGCAGGCATGGGCAGCTAGCTGATATAGAAAAGAAACGGAGTGGTAGCCACTTTCACTGGTATATTCATTTTAAAATGATGCTTGTTGAAAAGCTTTTGGTGGCAAACATGTACTTCAAAATGACACTACAAAACGAGATAAATGTTACAGTAATTTTTAACATCAGCTAAATGATTTGTGAAACAATCTCGCTGTGGTGATCTATCTTACCCTGCTTTTCATCATCTCTTAACACAACAATACGATGCTCGTGCGGGCAGGCAAATGTGACAAAAGTGAAAGGTCACGTTGATAGCCAATTACGTCACCTACCGGCATTAGCGCAAGTAGACGAGGCTACCAACTTTACTCCTATATTATTACTTTTAATCATTTTTTATTCTCGATTAATTGATTTACACAGTAATTTTTAAATGTTCATGTGTAATTTACAAAGCATTTAGAATTTAGATGGTCACTCAAAAGGGCACTTTGGACGTTCGTAGGCAAAGGGGCAGGTGCTCAAGCACCCATAGCCCCCCCCCTGCACGTGCCTGTATGTGTGTGTTTTGTGGAACTTGGCACCACCCCCCTGGACACCAGTAGTAAGGATAGGTCTCTCTTATAGTTAATCAAGTAAATGTGTGATTAGATCACAAATTACTTTCAGCTGGTGTCTATTGGCTTTAATATAAGCCCTGGTGTCCAGGGGAGTGGTGTGGTTCATTGATGATTAGTTACTGTTGGCTTGCTGACGTCTAGGATGACTCATTACGTAAGTAGTGTGCTATATGCTTATAGCTTGATTTAAGGCGTACGCTTTGCGCATCTATGTCGCAAGAGAGCATAGTTATCAGAGACTAGGGCCTTCAGAATTCCGAGTGAATACCGTCTGCTGTTGAAGCCCATCAGGACCATGTTGTTGATTGTCATATTTTTAACCAATCAGATTTCGACTTTACCATGTTGGGTGTGTTCTTTGACCAAGTAAAGCGTTTCTGCAGGCCTAGCCTTATGTCAGCATCATTTCTATTGCTGATAGGAGGGCCAGTTCAATAAAGTTCAGCAAAAAAAAGTAAAAAAAGTTTGCATAGGAACAAGAACTAGCTTAGCTCTCCCAGCTTAACGCTCCCAACTCCGATTTCTTTAAACTTAAAATTTTCAGATTGTTCGATTTTTTACTTTTAGCAGAATGACAGATGGAGGTGAAGAAGTAGCTTTGGTGGCGAATATAGGACTGGGCAGGATCAACTCTCAGCACTGGGCAATATCTTTTATTGGAACTTAATGCAAAGATGTGCTGTACAACCGCGTCATAGAAGTCTTTTTAAAAGAGAAAGGAGGACGGACTTCGTTTTCAAATAATGAGCAGCTTTGGTGAGTTTGATGGATTTTTATATATTTTTACTAGCAGGGCCTTAACTAGGGATGGGCCGATACGATACCAGTACATTTAAGTACAGGAAAGAATGAAGGATGTAATTTGGTGCATACTGTAACTGTAGAAAACGGCATGAGGAACGCCCCGGACCTAGCCTCTGAAAGCCACCTTTAGCGAGGAAAGACAAATATCAGTAGTTTGCAAAACTCCTGGGTGAACAAAATAGTGGTATTTTTGAGTTCTGACATACTAACGTTAAGAAATATAACTTAAAGTAAATACGATGTAGCCTATTTAGATTTTGTTCAATAGATTACATTGATATTACAGCTAATTGTGTACCGATTATAATAAAAAAAACACCTTCACAGAATAATATGATTAGGTAATTATCACTGTTTTGGAGAAAGTCACTTCAAACAGACATTCTCATCTTACACAAAAACTCTGCAACGCTTAGTTAGGGCAAATTCGAACACAAACGTCTATTGCGTTCGCGTTTACAAATGTGTTTCTCTCACTTAATTAGTGAAGGAGACGTAAACCATTGACATCTAATAAATTATTTCACATTCTTGACCTGCAATATAAATGTTGTTCTTCTGGATATGTAGGAATATTTACTTTTCTATATTTGAATTGGCTGATCAACATCTAAGAAATAGCAGATTTTAGCTTGATAAATGTGACATTTGGCATAATTCTTAAAAGAACTATCCTATCGGTACTCGTATCAGCAAGTACCCAAAATGAAATACTGTGTATTTGTACTTGTTCCATAAAAAGTGGTATCGGCCCATCCCTAGCCTTAAAGGTTTTTAACTGGGCTTAGTGCATGTACTGTGTTTGTATTCAAGCAAGGGGAGATAAACAGACACACTTCATCCTGGCGCCAGGCCTGTTAATACTTGTTAATTATAACTGCTTGTTTTTAGATCACTACTGGTGTGAAGCATGTTCAGATCGTATATATAAGGTCTATGGTTCAGATTCAGTGGTCTTAGTGGGCTGTACCTTTGAGTGTGCGTGGTAAACCTGGATGTGCGTTTAATCCGCAGCTTGTCTGCAATCTCTGGGGAAGTCTGTTGAATCCTGATTGTTCCTTCTGGCATTTTTGCATGTTTGTGGTGTTGTGTCTGGGTGTTGTGAGTTAGTTCTTGTTTAATTGGTTAGGACATTGATTTTGGCTATCCGATGGCTACAGTATGTGTAATGCGACATACTGTCATAGTGCGTAGTGTTACATTCTTATGGTTTCAGTCGTGTCGGTTCAATTAGTGTATTGTAAGTCTCATAGGTGTTGAGCCTCCTGTTAAATAAAATGTATCGAGTGGAATAAACTTATCTTCATATGAATATGGAATGCATTATATGCCGAATGACAATAATCTATAGCCCTAGAATGTCATTGTGAGGTTATTATAATGCTTTTTAATTTCGGGAAGATAGTGAAGGCCTAGGTGTAAAATGTACGGCCCGCCACTGATTGTTGTGCACTCCTGTATGTTTCAGTTGAGTTTTTGCGTACGCTCTTTACCTGTTCATGTTCCTAATAGCATAGTATCTGCTAATTGCGCAAACTTGCCACCATCTAGCATTACACCTCCGTTGTACTCAAGTCAGGAGCTGGTTGACATAGAGAGCAAAAAGCTGCAGCTCCTGAAAGATGTGAAAGAGATGAGGGAAAGGCATCATGAAGAGTTGATGGAGATAAAGAGGGCAAAGCTGGATGTTCTGAAGAAACAGCTGAACCTGGCAGAGGCACAGTATGACCGCCCATGCATTAGTGTGCCAATACTACTTCCACAAGGTTGGTATAATTAAACAAACACCGTAATAATGTGTAATGTCCAGTTTGGCTTTCTGAACTAAACCATGATAACCCACACTCTTTTCCTTCCACAGATTCTACAACTCCACCAAGATAGCTTGGTAATACAATAAAAAATGTTCAATGGTCAATATTGTGTCCAGACTTTCATTGTACCCACTGTAGGTGGATGTATTGCCAGCACTAGTAAGGTGTCCACTGTCATAACCAATATTTTTTAAAAAATGTGTTTACTTGGTAGTATGACAGCAAAATGGAACAAACAAAGTGCACATGTCTTTTACATATACAGTGCCTTGCGAATGTTTTCGGCCCCCTTGAAGTTTTCGACCTTTTGCCACATTTCAGGCTTCAAACATAAAGATATGAAACTGTAATTTTTCGTGAAGAATCAACAACAAGTGGGACAAAATCATGAAGTGGAACGAAATTTATTGGAAATTTCCAACTTTTTTAACAAATGAAGAACTAAAAAATTGGGCGTGCAAAATAAGTTAATACTTTGTAGCGCCACCTTTTGCTGCGATTACAGCTGTAAGTCGCTTGGGGTTTGTCTCTATCTGTTTTGCACATCGCAAGACTTACATTTTTGCCCATTCCTCCTTGCAAAACAGCTCGAGCTCAGTGAGGTTGGCTGGAGAGCGTTTGTGAACAGCAGTTTTCAGTTCTTTCCACAGATTCTCGATTGGATTCAGGTCTGGACTTTGACTTGGCCATTCTAACACCTGGATATGTTTATTTGTGAACCATTCCATTGTAGATTTTGCTTTATGTTTTGGATCATTGTCTTGTTGGAAGACAGATCTCTGTCCCAGTCTCAGGTCTTTTGCAGACTCCATCAGGTTCTTCCAGAATGGTCCTGTATTTGGCTCCATCCATCTTCCCATCAATTTTAGCCATCTTCCCTGTCCCTGCTGAAGAGAAACAGGCCCAAACCATGATGCTGCCACCACAACGTTTGACAGTGGGGATGATGTGTTCAGGGTGATGAGCTGTGTTGCTTTTACACCAAACATAACATTTTGCATTGTTGCAAAATGTTCCATTTTGGTTTCATCTGACCAGAGCACCTTCTTTCACATGTTTGGTGTGTCTCCCAGGTGGCTTGTGGCACACTTTAAACAACACTTTTTATGGATATCTTTCAGAAATGGCTTTCTTCTTGACACTCTTCCATAAAGCCCAGATTTGTGCAGTATACGACTGATTGTTGTCCTATGGACAGACTTGCCCACCTCAGCTGTAGATCTCTGCAGTTCATCCAGAGTGATCATAGGCCTCTTGGCTGCATCTCTGATCAGTCTTCTCCTTGAATGAGCTGAAAGTTTAGAGGGACGGCCGGGTCTTGGTAGATTTGCAGTGGTCTGATACTCCTTCCATTTCAATATTATCGCTTGCATAGGTGCTCCTTGGGATGTTTAAAGCATGGGAAATCTTTCTGTATCCAAATCCAGCTTTAAACTTCTCCAGAACAGTATCTCGGACCTGCCTGGTGTGTTCCTTGTTCTTCATGATGCTCTCTGTGCTTTCAACGGACCTCTGAGACTATCATAGAGCAGGTGCATTTATACAGAGACTTGATTACACACAGGTGGATTCTATTTATCATCATTAGTCATTTAGGTCAACATTGGATCATTCAGAGATCCTCACCGAACTTCTGGAGAGAGTTTGCTGCACTGAAAGTAAAGGGGCTGAATAATTTTGCACACCCAATTTGTCAGTTTTTTATTTGTTAAAAAAGTTTGAAATATTCAATAAATTTCGATCCACTTCATGATTGTGTCCCACTTGTTGTTGCTTCTTCACAAAATATTACAATTTTATATGTTTATTTTTGAAGCCTGAAATGTGGCAAACTTTTGAAATGTTCAAGGGGGCCAAATACTTTTGCAAGACACTGTATATATTATAGATGTCATATATCACCATGCCAGTGAATGTATTATTGAGGATGTCACCCACACTTGCTCATTGACCAGCAAATGGTATTCTTTTTCCCTGTAGGCTGTGGTCATTATCCATGTTTGCTAAGGTGTGGTTTTCAATATAGGAAAGGTCCCCACCAATTAGAAGTTGGTCCCTATCAACACTCCACATACATCAGCATTGTTTATGCAGGCTTGGAGCCATGAGAGCAACATCAGGCATTGCCAACCCAGAAATGATCTCGCCCTCTAGTAATGTTTCCAAGCACCCCAAATGGTTTATGAATTAACCAAAGCAAACTATGGCCCCTAATTGATATCCAATGCCCCTTCAGTCATTTAATCATTCAACAGGACTTGCTCCCATACTAATACTTTGGAGAATGGATGTCATGAACGTTGGTTCCAATTTAAGGCAAGTAATGGAATCATTCATTCGATTTTAATTGCTCATCAACTGTAAATAACAACACCTCTACACACCAAACATGTGTAGTGTACTGATTCCATAAATGGGGTGGCTAGGTAACCATTTGTCAGAGAGGTCATGGCAGCAACGCGTCGTGTTGTCGTGCGCACATTAGGGAGCACTTCAACCCCCTGAATGTCCTGTCTGACCAAGACATTCTGAAGAGGGACCGGCTTCCTCAAGGACAAATCGAGCACTTGCTGGATGTATTTTCACCAGGGTTAACCCAATCAACCAGACACACTTATGCCCTAACACCAGAGGTGCAGATTCTCGGAGCTCTGCACTCTAAAAACAAATGGTGCTAAATAGCACTCAAAGTGGTTAATTGGCTTGTAATCATAGGGGAACCACTTTAAGTGCTATATAGCACCTATCCTTAAAAATGGTGCTATGTAGAACCATAAGAGGTACCATATAGCACCTTAACCACCCCAAATAACCACTGTAGAACCACTAAAGAACCAAACTGGGCCTAACAGGTTCTTTATATGGTAGTGGTGCTATATTGCACCATAACCACTGCAAGAACCCCTGAAGAACCGCTGAAGAACCATTTGTTTTTAGAGTGTGTGGTATAACGCATCGGGGTGTTTTTGTTGTGGCGGGAGAAGCCCAACAGTTTCCTCCTGTCCTACAAACAGAGAAAACTGTACGAGAGATTTTGAATCCAAATAGACTTTAGTGACAAACCAGCATAATGACAGATCAGTAAAGCCGAGTCCACTCCCTGGGCTAGTGGACCAAATATCTAAGGGTTACAATCAGTTTTATACCACGTATGAAGTCAGTTTATGCCCACCCATTGGGAGGGTTTTCCCCAAACTTCCTCAAGTAACTTATTCTATGATATCAGCTGGTCACTCCCTTATGTTAATTATACAGGATGACTGTTATAGACAATAGTGGCACAGTTCCAGGAGCTTATATAAAAATGATGTCAGGCCCCTACCATTTAATACATTTGATGGTATTCCAAATACATTTCATTACAGCTTGATGCATTTCTGATACTATTCCATTAGAAGATGTTCTTTTAGTAAATTGATCATTAAACTGTCTACCATACTAATTGTCTGTGTGTGTGATCAAACATATTGATACATACAAGAACTATGCCTTTCTTATGAAAATGATCCATTCTTATAAAAGTACTACCACATTTTCTACAGGTTTGTCTTTTTACTATATTATGGGCTGTACGTGTATTCAGTCAATGGCGATTATTAAATATGTCTGTAATTGTATTCAGTCAGTGGTGATTAGTAACACGGGAATGTGATTTATTTTAGGTACTTGGCGAGGGACATGGTCTTAGGAAGGCTTCCTTGTCCTGATCGGTTAATCCGGTGACCTTGCTTCTTCTCGACCATGCCCAAAATCACATCTTCTGGCCGAGGACATGCAAATGCAATGCTACACAACATTGCTCCGCGAGCTGGGGCAGCCATAGACGTGGAGGACAATGAAGATGAGGATGAAGGTGTTGTAGCTGAAGAAGGGCCTATTCATGACGGAAAATATGAGTACCATGCTGGGTTTCAGACCCGTGAACGGTTGATTTTGAACACTTTTTCTTAATAATTTGTTGTTGTAAGTACGTTCTTAATCCTCAGTTTACAAATGCACTCTTATTTACCTTTAATCATTCACTTATTGTATCATCTTTTTGTATAATTTGTCTGAATTCATTCGCCTAACTACCTTATGAGGTTGTAAGAATTCCTTTACGGATTTCATCAGGATTTACAGCAGATCAGCGGAAAAACTGGACAACCATTTACTTACTGTTTTGTCTGAAGGGGATTATCAACAACAGACACTATGACATGTGGTTTGACTTTGTGCAGGCTTGTATCATACTCTGCTCCAGAGTAATATCCATCAATAGACTGGAAGAGGCAGATGGATACCTGCAGAAATTTCTCTCAAAGTGTGTCAAACTGTTTGGCCCATTGCACTGCACCCCCAACATGCATCTACATCTTCATCTGAAAGAGTGCATGTTGTATTACAGACCAGTTTCTTCTTCTTGGTGTTTTTCATTTCAGTGTTTTAATGGAATACTGGGGAAGTTTAATCAATAGGACAATTGAAGTCCAGATTATGAGGCAATTTCAGCAAAGCCAACAGCTTCATATGCCATGGACATGTGAATATGGTGCTGGATTTGCCAGTATTTTAGGAAGGTTTGTCATGCAATAACACAGCTGATATGCTATATGTGAATCACAGTGTTTTGGTGTCAGCACACTGAAGATTTGTTACAGCTAATATTTTAGTTTTGCTCAAATTATATTTCATATTTGATTAAATGATTAATTTGATTTATAATTAATTAAAATATGTATTTATCCAAAGTCAAAGATTTACATTCACACAAAGTTAAAATACTATTTGTAGTAACACAAATCAACTCAATTAAAAGTTAAAAGTTTTCCAACTCAATTATTTACTTTAAAAGTAAAGTACTGCTTCTTTACAAACTGATGGTATAGTTGAAATACAAAATGCATTTGTGTACATTTGTCACATTTGCATATATCCCAGCATTCCTATATGTTAGCTTTCTTTTTTACAAACTTGACTCAACCTGAAAAGTTATCTGTCACGGTTCTCGTCTGGTGTGCGGAGAAAATTGAGACAAGCGTGAAGGAGCTGCAATCAATCAAAGGCTGTTTATTCACAACGACTTGAGTAGAAAGTAACAATGCCTCGAGGGGCAAAACGGGGTGAGCGAAAACACACTGGAACACACGAGGACACAGGAACAATAATCGACAGGGAATGGAAGCAAACACACAAACTAAATACTAAAACAAATGAGGACTAACGCAAAACACCTGGGAGCATAACTAACAATGACGTAACCAAAACAGACACAGAACATAACACCACGTAATACATGAAACAAACAAAGGGGGGAACCAAACACAACAAAACACATAAGGCAGAAACCTGAACCAAGGAAACACACAGGGCAGTAACTAAAAATGAAGTCCATAATCCACCCTGGACCGGACGTTATATTCTCCAACAGTTGTAATATTTTATCACCCATATACTTATTTACAATTTGTAAAAAAAAGATAATTTGTACTTTTTAATTAAACTTAGAGTAATCATTTGTGAATGCACAAAGCAGAAAATATATTAAATCAAACTTTTATGAAAATCAAATTGCAACAAAGCATTCTGGAAAATGTTGATGCATGACGTCAGATGCACAATAAAGAGATAAACCTAATTTAACCACTTTTGCTGGAATGACAATAGTAAGTTAAGGAACAAAGTGTAATTTCAAGTTGATATGATCCACAAAAGAAGTTTACCATCACTAAAGCAGAAATATGAATGGGACTCACCCAAAATATTACCTTGTTTCAACTATTACTGAAATACACTTTTCTGAAATACAGTGCAGAAATACTTCTCTTACAAAATTGTACAGTGGTGCCTTTGTCTCCATTTCACCAAACAATCTTGGATGAGCCTGATAGACATGCAATGTTGACAGTGTACAATGTTGACATCAGATGTACCCTTGTGTCACTGACGTTGACTGTTTTGCCATGACCAGGCCCGGATTAAGAATTCAGAGGTCCCTGGGGACAATGTCTTTTAGGGCCCCCCACCCCACCCACACAATCAAGTTTTTGAATTTTTTTGTTACTAATTGCTAGTAACACCAATAGATTTTATAATTACTGGATGGAGCCATGTGTGACGTCACCCATTGGTTTGTTAAGTTCTGATTTGTGTCACCAAAATTGCTGTTAAGGGCGCAGACATCTTGGTTGCAGATGTGACGATCTTTGACTGGAAGGAGGAGTAATCTAGCTACTTAACAGATATTAATTGTGATGTTAACAAAAAACTGTATTAAAACATAATGTAAAACAAAATGTAATGTTAAATACTGGAAAAAATTGAAATGCCAACTGCTTTGAGTGTCTTGTCGTACAACCGAACGCCATAACCACGCCCTAAACGCCCCTTTGCTTTATCGCCAATTTTAAGATAAACGAGACCGTCATTCAAAAAATGAACACCATGATAAACTGCAGAAGGCTTAAATCTAGCGATTGAGACCATATACTCATTATGAAAATGTTTACTGAGGTAATAAATCAAGTATATTATGTGTCACAACCCGGATCTAGACCATGACATCCAAAAAGGGGAGAGCAAACGCCAGCTTGGAAGCTATAACAAACAACTGTTTATTCTTCCTTTTTGAATAAAAGCAAATATGGAGTGTGAGAAATCAGCTGATGTGGGTAAATGTTGAGCTGTATGTGAAATTGAAAGGTGTTGTATGGCACGGCCCATTTCAATATGGACATCAAAACAAAAAGAAAACGCCCGATGGAGAGAGAGAGACCGTCTCCTTGCACCGGCTCAGGATCATATAGGAGATAGCCCAGGTGCAGCTGGTCCACGATAATAAGCCCCGCCCACCTCAAAACCTGCAAACACACACAAACACAGGCAGACACAGGCAGACGGAGCAAGAGGGACGTAACATATGTCTCTCATTCTCATAGACTATTACATAAACCGAGCTCTTTTGCAACCAGACATATCACCCCCAGCTGGAATTCAGATAGAATGCAGGTTTAAGGTAGCCATCAAGATCTTGGGTCTAGGAACTAACCATTGGCAGGGCTCAATCCGAGGAGAGGGATAAACGGTTGTATTTTAAATTCCACAGCCAACCAGAGCAACAAAGTATCTGTTTGGCAAAACTCCAAACACATCTTCCTTTTGTAAGAATGACTTTAGTGCCGTTCTTTTCTCAAAGGAAAACTTAACTCTAGTCTTCCAGAGTCGCAGCCAAAGCCGATTCGAAAGACAGCTCTTTGCCAGCAGCAGCAGCCATCTACTTTGTTTTCCCGTAATAACTCAAGTTTCTTCCCCAAATGTTTTTTTTACTCTTCTTTCTAATCTTTCTACTTTAAAATAAAAGATTCTGCACTTATCTATTTAGCACTTTATTATTCAAGGCCACTAGGCACTTTGTTTGTTGATTGAATGGTAGTAGACACATTACAAGATTCTGTAAGTATTCTGGTATAATATTGGTTGCTTACAAATTACAATTGCTGGTGTATGACCTGTCCAAATATTGACAAATGTACTACATGTAAGTCGCTTTGGATAAAAGTGTCTGCCAAATGCCCTAAATGTAGCTAAATATAAAATGTAAAAGAAAGCAGCTTGTTTTTTTGTTTTTTGACAATACTATATTTCATTTAACCTAAAAACCTTATGACAGCCATATCCCGCTTGAGCACCTCCTGCCAATACTGTTTCTCTCCATCTAGCTGCTGCTCTAGTTTATTGTTCACAGTCCCGCTCCCATTGACAGATGAGCGCCGAAGCAATGCTAACATACAATTACAATGCTCTGTTCTTTTCTCATGCTCACGCACACGTTAGGGGTGTTTCCAGTCAGAAAAAACACTAACAAATGTATTTTTCTTGAAAAAAGCATACAGGCAAAGCAAAAAATATTACCTGTAGATGGTGAATACAGATGGTTTCTGGAAACTGTTTCCCTATTTGGCAGTTGACAGCAAAGCTGATCATTAGTGAGGGAGCACACCTTACCACCCAAACCCCGATCACGAGTTGGGGCTAGATATTTGCTCTTTCTATTATGAAAGGCAGCAATTCCATGACCGATAAGCACGTGCATCCTCGTCGATTGCCCCCCACAATGTCGGGTCAGACACCTGATTAAACCACTGCTCGCTGCTGCTGCTACAGGTACAACTAGCAGGTTGTGCTGCGCTGCTAACAATAGCCTCCTAGGGTCCCTGGTTAGCTTGCTCATTATGATCTACCACACATTCCTCACCCCGATTCTCCTACTGGCTACTTTTGAAGAATGTTTTGATAGATGAACCTGTCTTAATAAAGACACCTCCCTCTACTTTTCTCTTTTTCATTTGTGTTTAGTGCAACCGCTTCTCTTACTCATTTTCTTGACTTACAACGACAGATCCCACAGTTTACTTGATTCAGTGCGGGGTTATTTGAAGGCTGCGCAGGGGCGGGTTGTTACGTCAGTGCTTTCCACACCTGCGCTTGACCAATTATATAATTCTATTTTAAATGAATACAAATATCAGCATGCCTTTTCTCTGGTTATACATGGTGTCATTATCTGAAATGTAAATATTTTTTTTCCTTTGATTGGGCCCCAAGTGTGCATGGGCCCCTAGGCCCGTGCCCATAATGCCCATTGGGTAATCCGGGTATGGCCATGACACGCAAACGTGTAACATATCTGAATGTAACTTACTCAATCAATGGATCTAGAGCAGAAAGGTCAGCATACATTATGTATATGCTAGGTGTTGTGGAAACACTAAAAGGTTTGAGGAACCCAACCCTTACCCTACGACCAGCCATTATAAAGCAGTTTATAGTTGTTAATGTTATGTCAAAAGGTACTGCATTCAAACGTTATTGCGTAAGTTTCCTGGCTTCATCCCCATTCGGACAGACATTTTTATGGAAAGCCAATAGAAGTTTGGTGCTTGGAGGGAACAGACACGTCATACACAGCCTAATTTCTGCCTGTTGCCTTCCACGACAATCTACAGTGCCACTTACTGATGAAAATCCCACTTTTCATGCAGTGTCTTGCAAAATTTCTCTCGATGTGCAAAACTGATAGACACACCCTAAGCGACTTACAGCTGTAATCGCAGCAAAAAGTGGTGCTACAAAGTATTAATGTTTATTAGCTGAATAATTTTGCACGCCCAAATTCTCAGTTTTTTTGTTAAAAAAGTTTGAAATATCCAATAAATTTCGTTCCATTTCATGATTGTGTCCCACTTGTTGTTGATTCTTCACAAAAAATTACAGTTTCATATCTTTATGTTTGAACCCTGAAATGTGGCAAAAGGTCGAAAAGTTCAAGGGGGCCGGATACTTTCGCAAGACACTGTAGCTCTTTCTCTTTTCAAAATCTGAGCAACGTGATTGACTCAATCATTTACGATTTGATTTGAATCAATGGTCAATAGTTTTACCATAACTGTAATTGTTATTGTTATTGACAATAGAACCACGGTATTACTCTTAGTGTGTCACAGGAAGGTATTGTTGTGGTGTTGGAGAGGTGGAGACAGATGCAGGGAGGGGAGCTCTATATGTTTATTAAATGCTAAACGTGCGGAAGCCCTTCATAAAATCATAGAGTTCTGACAAACATGGTGTATAGGAGCTGCACAACGGATATATCTGTCTACTATGCTCTATCGCGGCATAGATGCTGCTAAGATATAGAGAGTGTACACCTGGCTCAACCATACAAGATATCCCACTTACGACTCTTTGTGGAGAAGGCACAAGTTGTAGAATGTCTTCAATGTTCATTAGATACATTAACTAAAGATGGTGCAGGGCTCCTCACATTAACACTAAAACCGCCAGACCTTCCACACTACCTAGAACTGCTGACGCCCATCAGGGTAATTAGCATAAGAATCAACCTCATTAAAAACCGTTCTCTCCTCCACAGCCTCCAGCCAAGCCATCACTGCATCCAGCGATCAAAAGTATCACCCATACTGTGATTTAAAATGGTAAAATGGTCTCAAAACAGATTAATTACATAAAGATTTGTGTTTTTTAAAGGTATTATATAACAGTATGATCTATGAAATAACTGATGGACACAGTAATATTTCGGTACTGAAATGAGGTTCATTGGATTAACAGAAAAGTTGCAATATGCATCAAAACGAAAATTGACGGGTGCATAAATTTGAGCTCATTAAACCTTGGACTTCATAGACAGGTGCATCCAATCATGAGAAAAGGTATTTAAGGTGGCCAATTGCAAGTTGTTCTCTTTGACTCTTCTTTGAAGAGTGGCAACATGGGGGGCCGCAAAACAACTCTCAAATGACCTGAAAACAAAGATTGTTCAACATTATGGTTTAGGCGAAGGCTACAAAAAGCTGTCACAGAGATTTAAGCTGACAATGTTCACTGTGAGGAACATTGTGAGGAAATGAAAGACCACAGGCACAGTTCTTGTTAAGTAAAATTTTTAAGAGGCAAAGGATGGTGAGAACAGTCAAAAACAGCCCACAGACCACCTCCAAAGACCTACAACATAATTTTGCTGCAGATGGAGTCACTGTTCATCGTTCAACAATTCAGCGCACTTTGCACAATGAGAAGCTGTATGGGAGAATGATGCAGAAGAATCCTTTTCTGCACACACGCCACAAACAGAGTCGCTTAAGGTATGCAAACGCACATTTGGACAAGCCAGCTTCATTTTGGTAGAAGGTTCTGTGGGCTTATGAAACAAAGATGGAGTCATAACAAGGGGCGTTATGCATGGTGGCAAAAGAACACAGTGTTCCAAGACAAACACTTGCTACCCACATTAAAATTTGGTGGAGGTCCATCATGCTGTGGGCAGGGTCATTTGAAGGAATTTGGGGGCAAAATGGACATGGAGGCCCCCCAACCCCCCACCCTGCACGCAAAACCTACAGGAACCACAGCATAGCCATAAAGTTTAAGTTCACCCACACTTTATATAAGTAAAAAAATGTTATAAAGTGCATAAACTGCGCATAGAAAATGTTTAAAGTGCAAATACTCGTGTATAATTAAATCTTTACTAATTATAAGTAGTGCTGTATATTAACAGTTTATTTTAACACACATTATATCTATCATGTAATATATTACATATCGGGTAATGATAAAAAAAATGTGTAAACCTTTAAGAAACCATTTTTAAAATCTATATCTATAAACATTACATTGATAAACGGACCAGATTTTCCTAACACTATGTTAAGGGTTACTAATGCTTAAAAACATCCCAAGCTAATGTTTGATGCACGGAATGTATGGTGTGGTTTTCCTAATCCCCATTTGGTAAATAGATTATCGCGGTGGAATAGTTAATATAGCATGCTAACGTTATGCCAATTTCATCAACACATATTACAAAGCTATAGCAATATCATGTCATTAAAAACGATAAACAGTGATTCTGGAACAGATCTGCGTCTTCCCTATCCCGTTAAAAACATATTACAGTAGTATGTAACCATCCGTTCGAAAAAAAAGTTGCACTAACTGTTTGTTACAAGCAGCATTTGCCCTCAGGCAGATTACAGGTAACGTTAGCAAACATAAACATATTTTTGCTAGCCTACCGGCTGCAAAATTAAACCAAGAACAAAGAACAAAGAACCAAGTACAGGTATTTTATCCAGCGTAATTTATCACTTGCTACTATCTTATTTTTTCTTATCCTCCTCTTCCTTTCTTCTCTTCCACTTCTGGCTTCCTGAATCATAATTTCGCTAAATGATGACTGCCGAATGCCGACCGAGACGTTTTTGTATTTTGCTGGCAGCAGAGATCACGAGAGGGGCCCCTTAAGGGGGATCCCGATAACAGTGTCATTGCACTTTACTGCATTGACTATCAAAGGGGCGCTCACACAGTTTGTCATTGCATTTTATTCTTAACCAGACGTTATCTTGGGGCCCCAGGCCAGCTCGGGGCCCCAAGCAATTGCTTGGTTTGCTTGCCTTGTCGCGACGGGCCTGGCTGTGGGGCTGTGTGGCCACTGGGAATCTTGTAAAAGTTGAGGGTTGCATGGATTCCACTCAATATCAACAGATACTTGAGAATAATGACTTTCAGTCACACAGTTGGCTGGATATTTCAACAAGACAACAACCCAAAACACTGCTCAAAATCTACTCTGGCATTTATGCAGAGGAACCAGTACAATGTTATGGAATGGCCGTCCCAGTCCTCAGACCTGTATATCATAAAACATCTGTGGGGAGATTTGAAGCGGGCTGTCCATGCTTGGCAACGATCAAACCTAACTGAACTGGAGATGTTTTGCAAGAAGGAATGGTCCAAAATACCTTCATCCAGAATCCAGACACACATTACAGGCTATAGGAAGTATCTAGCGGCTGTTATTTTTGCTAAAGGAGGCCCAACTAAATATTGATGTGATATTTCTGTCAGGGTGCCCAAATGTATGCACCTGTTTAATTCAATTTTAATGCATATTGTAATTTTTTTCTGTTGATCCAATAAATCTAATTTCACTACTGAAATATGACAGTTTCCTTCAGTTATTTGATAGATCATAATGAAATTGCTGATCGAAACACCGAATTATTTATAAATGAAAATCATGGAAAGTGTCAGTGGTGCCTAAACTGTTGCATACGACTGTAAATGCAATTTAACCCAATGCATACATCAATGTTAATTTCAATCAGTATAGCTAAACATAAAGGTCAAACATTATTAATTTAAATACATAAGAACATAAGCATGAATTAATCATAGCACAACATACTGTTGATACATGGAATAATAACTACCATGAAGCAGAGTTGACTCTGCATACAGTATCCATGTCAGACAACAACAAGGTCAATGATCAAATTGATCAAATATCTTGACATCAATAGAGAGCACAATAGAGAAGCAGCAATTTCCCAGAAGCAACAAACTTGAAATTATGAGGGGAGTTAAAACTGGATAAAAAGAAATTAAATAAATCTGTAGAATACGGAGACCCATGCAGGCCAGATTAAGATTGAAGAAGTCAACAACGCTGTTCAGCCCCAGGGCTTATCCTTCATCTAAATAAACAGAATGACGTGAGTCCTCACCTCTTCCTGTCCCAGGACTATAAAGTGAATGGGTGAACACCACTCCCTGGCCTAGTCATTTTTGCTGTTGTTAATCAACACAAAACAATACAAAAATTAAAAACAATTGTCTTACCCCTCCATTTGGAATATCTATATTCTCCTTTTCTTCTGTATCATTGTCAGACTCCTTGTATTTTGTCCTTTTTATTTTGTATATTTAAAAAATCCCTTCTAATGTTTGCTGGCATGAGATGTCAATAGATTGTTACTACAGTAAGCCAAACAACTAACTGCTACCATTTACCCCTATTTGGTTCCCAGAAATACTTCACTCCTCGTGCTCTGATCATAATCTCCCAGGGTTGTTTGGGAAGATGGGGCACAAAATTCTAATAATATTTATTTTCTGAAGTTCATTAAAAATTAAAACAATATTTATTTTCTGAAGATCATAGAAAAATTTAAATATCCCAGTTAATCTGCCCCCACAGGACAATTGAAAACAGCAGTTCTCAGTGAATGAAGAGGCACAATATGGTAAATGTTGGATGACCTACAGTAGCATTTGAATATGGAACAAATGCTAAATGTTACATAATTCAGCTTCCCCCCTGGTTAGTCATTTTAATAAATCTTAATTTACTGCAGGCGGCTAAACCAATCATGCAGTGTTTTTCAGTAGCGATAAACCCTGAATCTAGTATACACCTCACACACATTGTGATAAAAGAAATACATTAAAAAAAGAAAACACATATAAAACATTTTTATAAATAAAATAAAGTAGAAGTATAAACATTTGTAATTGATGAGTAATTATGTGATTATTTAGAGATACTCAGTGGGTACATATTCCCCTCTGGTGATTCCCCTAACTCTTGTAACAATGTTCCCCCCAAAAATTCAGCAAATATCTTATACTGATCTTTATAGAGATTTTTATCCATGAGAAGACATGGATTTTCACTGGATAACTGTAAAGGTTTTGGTGTATGACTCTGTGATAGAAAGCGAGACTAGTGATTTTCTGGTTAAGGGGACTGGTTAGGTAGAAATATATGTATAATGTATTTATGTTCAGTTTATGTTCTTAAAATTATAGATTTAAAATTATCCACACCGCTGGGAACACTATGGGGTTCAAAGACAGATCTGGGTAAGATATCTCATCCTTGTTTGTCTACGTGTTGACAAAATTTTTGGTAATCACTAGAGGGGACTATTGGCCCACAGAGTGTTTCTGAATAGTCACCCCAGGGTACAGATATACGTTCTGTGGGACATTGTGACCCACTGCACTACCATGCAAAGTAGCTACTCGTTTACATGTCTTTTCTGTCTTGTAAATTAAAAAGGATTTCATTGCTCAAACTGTTCTTTTTGCTGACTTTGTACCAGCTAGTGGTGCCCAGGAATTAATACTAATCTATTGAAGTGTCATCACATTGTACAATAGATAATAAATTATGCTTTAGTCTATTCTAACTGGTGTCCAAACATGATAGACCACTTATGAGTTGGATTTAGCATATTTACTGGATGGGACATTGCAGTTAAAAATGGATTATCTTAAGTCTATTAAACATCAATTTAACCATTGAAAATTCTACAAATTGACCCTGATCAGGCTGTCATGGCTCGTTATGAGATGGCAGTCTTACACTTTAGGAATTCCATTCCTTCCCATTTGCCCTAATGGAAAGTTTGGACATGGGAATATACAGGTCCATCTCCAAAAAATAGCATATTGTGATAAAGTTCATTATTTTCCATAATGTAATGATAATGGTAATTCAACTTTCATATATTTTAGATTCATTGCACACCAACTGAAATATTTCAAGTGATTTATTGTTTTAATACGGATGATTTTGGCATACAGCTCATGAAAACCCTAAATTCCTATCTCAAAGGATTAGCATATTTCATCTGACCAAGTGTTTGTAATACAAAAAAAATGAAAAATAATTATGTTCAGTTATGCACTCAATACTTGGTCGGGAATCCTTTTGCAGAAATGACTGCTTCAATGCGGTGTGGCATGGAGGCAATCAGCCTGTGGCACTGCTGAGGTGTGATGGAGGCCCAGGATGCTTCGATAGCGGCCTTAAGCTCATCCAGAGTGTTGGGTCTTGCGTCTCTCAACTTCCTCTTCACAATTTCCCACAGATTCTCTATGAGGTTCAGGTCAGGAGAGTTGGCAGGCCAATTGAGCACTGTAATACCATGGTCAGTAAACCATTTACCAGTGGTTTTGGCACTGTGAGCAGGTGCCAGGTCGTGCTGAAAAATGAAATCTTCATTTCCATGAAGCTTTTCAGCAGATGGAAGCATGAAATGCTCCAAAATCTCCTGATAGATAGCTGCATTGACCCTGCCCTTGATAAAACACAGTGGACCAACACCAGCAGCTGATATGGCACCCCAGACCATCAATGACTGTGGGTGCTTGACACTGGACTTCAGGCAATTTGGCATTTCCTTCTCCCCAGTCTTCCTCCAGACTCTGGCACCTTGATTTCCGAATGACATGCAAAATTTGTTGTTGTTTTGTTGTGCTGCTTCTCTGTAGCCCAGGTCAGGCGCTTCTGCCGCTGTTTCTGGTTCAAAAGTGGCTTGACCTGGGGAATACGGCACCTGTAGCCCATTTCCTGCACACGCCTGTGCACGGTGGCTCTGGATGTTTGTACTCCAGACTCAGTCCACTGCTTCC
>JACXGM010016909.1:0-20113 GCA_016801145.1 Umbra pygmaea
ACCTAGTCCTGGGTCTTCCCCGAGGCCTCCTCCCAGCTGGACGTGCCTGAAACACCTCCCTAGGGAGGCGCCCAGGGGGCATCCTTACCAGATGCCCAAACCACCTCAACTGGCTCCTTTCGACGCAAAGGAGCAGCGGCTCTACTTTGAGATCCTCACGGATGACTGAGCTTCTCACCCTATCTCTAAGGGAGATGCTGTTAAATGTTAATAATGTAATTGCATAACTAAATACCCAGGAAAAGTACAGCGTGCATACATCTTGCCTTGGTGTGGACTGGTACCTTGGTTAACCTGTGAAGAAGTAATCCATCGGAAAACATTTATTTTTATTAGTCGGTAGATCTAATTGCAGATACAGTAATGTTCTTCTCACTCCAAATGTTTTCACAAACTATTTTTATAGCTCCTTCAGTGAAATATAATACTATTTATGTTAGAAATTCTGCCATCTTGGTTGTATTCCTGTAGGTAGGACGGTCATGGCTAGAAGCAGCTCATGTCATTATTGCCACATTCCGACCAAGTAGTTACAGGAACGTAGTTACAGGAACAGTCCACTTCTAAACAGATCTACTAACTACTCTCCCCCAAAACCAGTTTTGCTATTTGCATTCGCACTGGCCAAGTGGCCATAGGAACTGGTAGGAGGGGGAAGGGAGTGACGCAAGCAGTCTTTATAGCTTCGTCCCAAGACTTTAGCGTAGTGCCACACACAACATTTCACAGTTGATTGTTTGTAATACTGGGTGTATGATTGGAGATAAGTGTGTAAATCATCTTATGTATGCGGATGATCTGGTTGTTTTCAGCCCAAGTAGTGCTGGGTTCCATCAGCAGCTTGCTGTTTGTTTGTTCAGATTATGGGGCTGAAAACGATATCCAATAGATTCAAAAAAGAGATTTGTGTTGATATGTCCTTATAACAGAGTTCGAATGGCAGGATTTAAAAACTAGGCTGGAGTACTTAACAGAGAAACACAGAAGATGAAGGCTCCAGCATAATATGATCCTAAGCAGGGTTCAAAATGAACTTTTTCAAATTTTAACAGCCACTCAATAGATTAATATTGGTTTTTTGGCTGGTGAATAAAGCAAATCTACCAGCCACCTGCATATTTTACTAGCATTTGACTGGTAAATGGTGCTAATTTTGAACCCTGCTTAGGATCCTAAGTAATATGATGGAATAAGATAAAAGAGCAGAGTGCAACAGGCAAACAAAACGACGGGCGTGACTTATAAATTTGACCAATCAACGTAGACATAGGAAAAGGGATAGACCCTGCTCTCAAGTAGGAGCTGAAAGTGTTATAGGAACTGCGGTTCGAGGAACTTAATAATCCCCAAATTCATTCAGTCGGAACACAAGAAAAAAAGGGTTATAGGAACGTTATGTTCTAGGAACTGCAAAAATCCCTCTGGTCGGAAAGCGGCTAATGACGATACTTTCGTGGGAGTTTGATTGACATGACTGGTGAAATGAGACGGCCAAGCTGCTGGTCAAATGATTCAAGTACATGAATGTGTAAATAATTATTCTCATTAAATCCTAAGGCATTTAATCACTTAAAATTTATTTAAAAAAAACTAGATGACCCATCAATCACAAATCCACAAGCGCAATGAATAGAATTAAGACACATATGCTAACACTGAAATTCAGTAGATATCGTGAAAATTGAGAATGTAAATAAGGTGGAAAAATAGAAAAGTTTAGGCACCCCTGACAATTTCCATGATTTTCATTTATAAATAATTTGGTGTTTGGATCGGCAATTTCATTTTGATCTATCAAATAACTGAAGGACACAGTAATATTTCAGTAGTGAAATGAGATTCATTGGATTAACAATAAATAGGCATCAAACATAAATTTGACAGGTGCTTATATTTGGGCACCCCAACAGAAATATCACATCAATATTTAGTTGAGCCTCCTTTAGCAGAAATAACAGCCTCTAGACACTTTCTATAACCTATAATGAGTGTATGGATTCAGAATTTAGGTATTTTGGACCATTCC
Organism: Umbra pygmaea; assembly: GCA_016801145.1. Classification (NCBI taxonomy): domain Eukaryota; kingdom Metazoa; phylum Chordata; class Actinopteri; order Esociformes; family Umbridae; genus Umbra; species Umbra pygmaea. Next base: position 2,027 of record JACXGM010016909.1, read on the forward strand.
TCCGTAAAACATCTCCAGTTCAGTTAGGTTTGATGGTTGCCGAGCATGGACAGCGCGCTTCAAGTCACCCCACAGATTTTCAATGATATTTAGGTCTGGGGAATGGAATGGCCATTCCAGAACATTGTACTTGTTTCTCTGCATAATTGCCAGAGTAGATTTTCACCAGTGTTTTGGGTCGTTGTCTTGTTGGAATATCCAGCCCCGGCGTAACTTCAACTTTGTGACCGATTCCTCTTCATCATTTTCAAGTATCTGCTAATATTGAGTAGAATCCATGTGATCCTCAACTTTAACAAGATTCCCAGTACCGACACTGGCCACACAGCCCCACAGCATGTTGAAACCTCCACCTAATTTTACTGTGGGTAGCAAATGTTCGTCTTGGAACGTTGTGTTCTTTTTCCGCCACGCATAACGCCCCATGTTATGACCAAATAACTCCATCTTTGTTTCATCAGTCCACAGCACCTTCTTCCAAAATTAAGCTGGCTTGTCCAAATTTGCATTTGTATACCTCAAGCGACTCTGTTTGTGGCGTGTGTGCAGAATATCTTCTTCAACATCACTCTGCCATACAGCTTCTCCTTGTGCAAAGTTCGCTGAAATGTTGAACGATGCACAGTGACAGAAACTGCAGCAAGATGATGTTGTAGGTCTATGGAGGTGGTCTGTGGGGTGTTTTGACCATTCTCAACATCCTTTGCCTTTGCCTCTACGATAATTTAATTGGTCTGCCACTTCTGGCCTGATCAAAAACTGTTCCTGTGGTCTTCCATTTCCACACTATGTTCCTCACAGTGGACACTGACAGCTTAAATCTCTGTGATAGCTTTTTGTAGCCTTCCCCTAAACCATAATCTTTAACAATCTTTGTTTTCCGGTCATTTAAGAGTTGTTTTGAGGCCCCCATGTTGCCACTTTTCAGAGGAGTCAAAGAAAACAACAACTTGCAATTGGCCACCTTAAATACCTTTTTTCATGATTGGATGCACCTGTCTATGAAGATCAAGGCTTAATGAGCTCGCCAAACCAATTGTGTGTTCCAATTAAATCAGTGCTAAGTAGTTACAGGTATTCAAATCAACAAAATGACAAGGGTGCCCAAATATATGCAGCTGTCTAATTTCTTCTTGATGTATATTGCACATTTTCTGTTAATCCAATCAACCTCATTTTACTACCGAAATATCACTGTGTCCTTCAGTTAGTTCAAAATGAAATTGCTGATCCAAACACCCAGTTATTTATAAATAAACATCCTGGAAATTGTCAGGGGTGCCGAAACCGTTGTATATGACTATATGAATAATAATAACAATAATGATGATGAAAAACCAGTAACAATAATTGATCTGCTTTGCGCATCAATTAATAATAAAAATAATAAAAACTAGAGGCATGCATTTTCGAGAAACTGCCATTTGATTATGCTTGCAGCAGTCACTCGAGCGCTTTTCACAACTTCAGAAACTGGTTGCAGCCGTTAATGGCTTCCTTTTTATGCCCTGTCCGTGTAGTGTAACCACCGTTCTATTACATTTGAACTTGTGAACTTTGCTTCCAACGGTGTCTCTGGGAACATTCAACGGTGTCTCTGGGATCATCTGACTTTGTCTGTGCGAATTGATGTAGCGTTGTTTCAAGCATTTTGCACTATAGAGTAGAGGCGCGTGCTGGGAGACACACACGTAGACACACACACTGAATACAGAAGGAACTACGGCCCTATTATAGAAAAAATGGGGCCCTATTGTACCTGCCAGTGTGTGACCATCAGACGGGCATCGCGTCAATTATCCATCCCATTTCCATGTTTGCCAAACTACCTTCAAATGTTGGCAAACCTTGAAATAACATTCTGATATGCATGTTTGTTTTTATTGAGCTACACGTCCAGTTTCTTTCTCACCCTGGGCATATAGCTAATTTGTATAAAGTCCATGTTCTGAAAGTGAAACTCCAGGCAGTCTGCCATCTTCTTTCATTGTGTTGTTGCCGTTCCTCTAGATGCCAGCAGAGGGGTAAACCCATTGACCCATTAATGGGGAAATTAATTGCTTTTAAACAGCAATAAAAATAGAGGAGGCATCAATCACAAGTCCACAAGTGCACAGAAAATCATTATGGTGCCCCTGGAAAAGAATCAATATTGTGAAAATTAAAGGGGCCGATAAGGCGCAAAATCTGAATTATTATTAATAATAATAAAAAATGAAGAACAGGATATGATTGCATTGTACAATCTATAATAATAATAATAATAAATTAATAACAATTTCTGATTGCGCATGTACAATCACATTAATCTACTGGTTAATTTTTTCAATACATTTTCATAAACATAATAATATGTTGGATATGGGCTTGGGGCAACTGCCCTAATATGTTGGATGTGGGCTTTTGGGCAACTGCCCAAAAAAATACAGTGACCCCAAACTAGGGATCGACCGATTTTATCGGCCGGACGATATTTCAGGCCGATATTAGCATTTTTACGTGTATCGGCATCGGCCAATACATGACAACAGTAAGTTTTATACTTTCAATGCATATTTCACCTAGCTGAAATATTGCCATACACTTTGAAAGTGGAAACACGTTGCTCTAAATGTGCTTGCAACTATAGCTAAGCGGGTTTTGCGGGTCCAAATGAAAAATGTGAATGCCGAATGCCACGTCTATAAAACTGCTTGCCATTGTATTTAAGGAGCTGCAAATAGCTAATTTGTAGGCTATGTTTGTTTGCATATGGTAGCTGTTACGAACACTGGTCATATGATTAAATAATGCGGACGTTGTTCTGTGGTTCCGTTCCGTGTTATTTGTTGGAGTTTTATTCAGCAACTCTCTCCCTACTTGGAGCGGGCCGGAGTTGTCATCGTAGTGATGTCAGAGCGCAGCCGGCCCCTCTTCTCAAGCTTTAATGATGAGAAATGTGTTTTATACGTAGTTGAATATTAATTTGTGTTTACGTTTATTATGTACCAGACATTAGTGCACCGTGTGTGCCTTACTTGTGTTTAGAGCCATTTGCTGACGTTATTATAGTCAATCCAGTTCAATGGTGGTTGAGTTTCAGCGTCAGCTACCAAACAGAAGTTTGTGTGTGTGTCCGCGTTTGTCTGTCTCACTCAAAGGGACACACGCATCACAGCGAAATACGAGAGTGCTGCGCCACCTGAGGAGAGCTTTTAAAATGTTTAGAGTTATGTTTTATATGTGGTTGAATATGTATACCTTTTAACATTGATGCAGTTTAGAACAGAAACTTGAACATTTTGTTGGTTAATGTGCAGCTGACATCAACGTTATTTTCCTCTGCTGATTTATGTTCTTTGGTTGACAAATCTGGCAGCTTTTACATTTTTGTTTAGACCTACTAGTGTGTTGTCTTTGTATATTAGGTGGCATATTAGTCACATGCTCTTTTTATTTTATGTAGAACATTTGAAACCATGGCAGTCTCTGTTTCCTCCATTATAACTTGCAGCTCCTAAACTGTGAGTATTAAGAATTTTCAGTAGGTGGTGTGTGGGGTAAAGAAGTGGGGAAATGCGCATATTATGCATAATTCTTTTTCAGTTGTTTTTTATTCAGTATTGCTGTTGACATTTTCCTTATCTTAGGAAATACACTATTTTTTGTTAACATTTTTTTTAATTTAGTCTTTTTTGTTATCATCTTGTCATTTTGATGATTTAATTTAAGGAAGCAAAAGCAGTATCGGCTCCAAATATCGGCTCAAGAAAATCGCCAGTCCGTATCGGTCATCGGCCAAGGCTGATGAAAAAAAAGTTGGTATCGGCAATAAAAAATCCATATCGGTCGATCCCTACCCCAAACCTTTGAACACTGGCATATGTCTGCTTGCTTCAAATCTGGAAAGTAGTTAAAATGCTGTCTCTTCCACTTTAAGTTAATGGATTGCTGTATCTGCATCAGAACTACAAAAATCAATTTCAAAGTACTGCAAATGTTTTAGAGAAATGTTGGTGTATTACAACAAATCATATATATTTATAAACTGCTCAAAAAAAATAAAGGGAAAACTTAAACAACAAAATGTAACGTAAGTCAATCACACTTCTGTGAAATCACACCGTCCACTCAGGAAGCAACACTGATTGACAATCAATTTCACATGCTGTTGTGCAAATGGAACAGACAACAGGTGGAAATTATAGGCAATTTGCAAAACACCCCCAATAAAGGAGTGGTTCTGCAGGTGTTGAACACAGACCACTTCTCACTTCCTATGCTTCCTGGCTGATGTTTTGGTCACTCTAGTGGTAGCATGAGACGGCGTCTACAACCCACAGAAGTGGCTTAGGTAGTGCAGCTTATCCAGGATGGCACATCAATGCGAGCTGTGACAAAAAGGTTTGCTGTGTCTGTCAGCGTAGTGTCCAGAGCATGGAAGCGCTACCAGGAGACAGGCCAGTTCATCAGGAGACGTGGAGGAGGCCGTAGGAGGGCAACAACCCAGTAGCAGGACTTTGTGCTAGGAGGAGCACTGCCAGAGCCCTGCAAAATGACCTCCAGCAGGCCACAAATGTGCATGTGTCCACTTAAACGGTCAGAAACAGACTCCATGAGGGTGGTATGAGGGCCCAACATCCACAGGTGGAGGTTGTGCTTACAGCCCAACACTGTGCAGGACATTTGGCATTTGCCTGAGAACACCAAGATTGGCAAATTCACCACTGGCGCCCTGTGCTCTTCACAGATGAAAGCAGGTTCACACTGAGCACATGTGACAGATGTGACAGAGTCTGGAGACGCCGTGGAGAACGTTCTGCTGCCTGCAACACTCTCCAGCATGACCAGTTTGGCGGTGGGTCAGTAATAGTGTGGGGTGGCATTTCTTTGGGGGGCTGCACAGCCCTCCATGTGCTCGCCAGAGGTAGCCTGACTGGCATTGTGGCTTGAGTATGTCAGCAGTTCCTGGAAGAGGAAGGCATTGATGCTATGGACTGGCCTGCCCGTTCCCCAGACCTGAATCAGATTGAGCACATCTGGAACATCTTCTCTCGCTCCATCCACCAACGCCACGTTGCACCACAGACTGTCCAGGAGTTAGCGGATGCTTAAGTCCAGGTCTGGGGGGACATCGCTCAGGAGACCATCTGTCACCTCATCAGGAGCATGCCCAGGCGTTGTAGGGAAGTCATACGGGCACATGGAGGCCACACACACTACTGAGCCTGATTTTGACTTGTTTTAAGGACATTACATCAAAGTTGGATCAGCCTGTAGTGTGGTTTTCCACTTTGATTTTGAGTGTGACTCCATATCCAGGCCTCCATGGGTTGATAAATTTGATTTCTATTGATAATTTTTGTGTGATTTTGTTGTCAGCACATTCAACTATGTAAAGATGATAGATGGAATTAAAGAAAATACCAACAGATACCAAAAGACTTATGCCTACTTGTGTTTAAAAAAAAATCAAAATAATAAAATATTTTAAATAAAGTATTTTCAAACAATACCCCAGACTGATTAAAATGATACTTCACCCTACAGCTATCTGGAGGTGCTAGTAGCTCCCCCCAGACATTTGTAGAACAGTGAGATATGTTTCACCCATGCCTGGCTAGTGTAAGAGCAAGATTAGAAATTTCGCGGGGAAATCCAATGGACCTTGGAGATAGGAAAATGAATACAGCCGTTTATTCGGTCGCGAATATAAGCATCCCTGTTAGACCGATCTGGCTTTCAAACCTACTCTCTTAAAGCCTCAGTTGTCCTTGATTTTTTAAGCTATAGCTTGTCTTTCTGTGACGTTTAGATCAGCCGTTTTAATACTAAACAGACGAGGTGGTATGATTTTTTCAGTATGTAGAGAACTACAACGCTGACTTCCTTGTTCCAAGCCCCGCCCACCCGGCAGGTCCTCTAGAGTCTGTGAAACAGTTCGTAACCACAGTCGCTGGTAACACAATTGCTACTAAATTAGGATTTGCAGATGAGGAATTTTACAACTTGCTTTTACATTCTAAGTGACATCCAACCAACATGTTTGTGCCCGAGTACACCGAAGAACATTTACAACAACTGGAGTTTGATATCCAGCTTCAACAAGGCAGTATGTTCTACAGATAGCTAATCCAGTTGAAACGCGGTTAAATTCTAATTGCCTAAGTGCTTCTGTGGGAAAAAGCACTTGCTACAATGAATGGGATTGTGGAATAGCTTTACTTGTAAGGCTTAAACAAAAATGACTGACGACCGCATATGCGTCACTGAATCACTGAACTAGTTTTCCAGCACGCATGGAAAGAGACGTTCAAGAGAACATTTAACATGAGTAAGTTTATTAAACCTATTTTCTGTACCTTGATAATGGAGAACACATTGTATCTGTGTGGTAATGTTATTGTACTGTATAGTGTGCCAGCTGTATTTAGTAGCTAGCTGAATGTGTAAATTACTGTATCTTACTATATACTGTATAGGCTACTCTTTCTAGATAAAGAAAAATGGATGGGATCGCATCGCTTTTCAGCCGCTTTCGGGCTGTACTGCCGGTTAATTCAGCACGTAGATCCCTTTCGTAATGTTCCGACCTAAAATGCAGACTGCAGACCCTAACTTTTTAAAGACTATTGTAAAGTGTGAAAGCTTACTCCTTCTTTTTGGGCTTGCTTGTAATTTTTGCAACCAGGTACAGAACACCAAACGGGCATGATGAATAGAAATTAGACTACAATTTCAAAAACAAATATGTATAACTTTCTAGCGTCAAGCTCTACTGTTGAATTGCCCATGTTCTGTTACGGTGTGTTCAAATGGGGACGGGCAGTAAATTCGCTTCTAATTCTGGGAGTTGTGGTAACTCAAGTTTAAACAGATAAAGAAGCATCCCAGTGGATGCGAAAGGAACTGAAATATACTATCGGCTTTTCTCTGATATATTGAACAACAACAGACGTGTATATGACATAAATCATCTATGGTAACGTTTGTAAATGGTATACTATGAAACTGATTTACTGTGGAACACTCCTTTAAGTTCATATACAGTGCTGTTCATGTGATTCTTTTTCGAAAACAGCTGAGAGTACATTTTGGTTGCTTCTGTATCGGATTTTACTTGAAATACCACAAAGTCCAGAATTCAATGTGAACTTTGCTCCTGTGCACTGCAAGTCGCTTTGGTTGAGTCGAGTTTAGTGTAAGGACCTTTGCTACTAGCTAGAAATTATACATCGCAATTTGAAACAATAACTACCGGTCAAAATAGGCCTACAATGCTTCACTAAGTACAGATTTAGCCAGAAACTGCAACAGATTATTTATAATTTTACGTTTGTTTAATTTTACATTGTTGTGTATTTACACAATCAATGAAAGCTACATTGAAGCACAATGAACTAGTTAGCCAGTTAGCCACTCACCCATTGCTGTAACTAATCTTTTGGTCATTATTTCCAAAAATGGCACCAAAAAGTATACAACCACCCTGGCATTAAATAGAACAGAGTTAGCAGTACTCTATTAGGCATTTATATCATATTACGTTCGTTCCACCAAGTATTTACACAATCACCGATAGCTGCATTGAAGCTAATTATACTTACACAATCACTGATAGCTACATTGAAGCACAACAAACTAGTTAGCCAGTCACCCATTGCTTTAACTCATCTTTCAGTAGTTTTTTCCAATTAATTGCACCAAAATGTATACAACCATCCTGGCTTTAAATAGAACAGAGTTGGCATTACTTTGTTAGGCATTTTTATTATTTAACGTGCGCTCCTCCAAGTATTTACACAATCACCGATAGCTACATTGAAGCACAACGAACTAGTCAGTGATTTCGTTCTGTTTAGAAAAGTGAAGCCACACTTTGGACCGCTGACGCACGCTATCCAAAGCTGTTTCTCAATAATCCTTCCTTCGTAGGACTGTTCCTTCCAAGTCAGGTCCTTCAGAGGCTAGGGGAGGCTCCTCCTTAATTCGGAGAACACGTTATGTTTTGGTGGATGGGAAGGACTGTATGTTTGACTGATTACTAAAAGGTTGTGGCCACCAGGGGGCATCGATTAGAATATAGACAAGATGTTCCCTTAGATCCTTTATTAAATTTGTACGGGTGTGGGAGTATGTGTGTGTGGTTCTGAAACAGAGACATATGCAAATAAACATAAAATCTAGACTGTTCATAGATTTCAAATAGTTATTAGATGCTTAACATGTATATTATAAACAAGAAATGAACATATACTTTGTTATACATGACTTAAATGTAGCAATATAATGAAAGATTATTACTAAGCAAATACAAACTCAGAAATGTAGTAATATGCTATATCCCTTTTCACAGATTAATACTGCTGCACATAATGCTAAATCAGCTAAGCAAATAATGGAATGAGTTACAGAATTCTTCCATACATAAACATTGTTTTATATTTACATTGTCTAAGAACAAATAATCCATTACTAAATTGAGGCAAATAAGGCCTGCAAAGCAACACTTCCATTAATATTTATAATTCTAAACAATTAAACATAGAGTGCTGCGTCATCATTTAACTGCAAACAAACCACAACATGTCTGACGATATTGCAGTGTGATAGCAAAACGTAATGTTCTTATGAATAAAACGATCAACAAACATAATTATTACTTACGGGTAGTTGCACGCACACACTGCAAAAAAACAAGTGAGGTAACACAATTGTGTCTTAATCTATTTATAGCCTAAGCCGTCTTTCCCCCGCGATCTCTCCCAAGCTTACACAGAACATGAAACGTAAGTCATCGTCATTAACGAGCAGGTGCAGGGCAGTGCTGCTCCTGATTGGCTGCTTCTGATTGGCTGCTTCTGTTATGCGAGTTTTATTTGCCGGAGGAGTTGTTTGCCTGAGGAGGTCATAGATATCCATAATAAAGGTTAGATGACTTATGGCTGAGTCTCTAACGTCATCACCGGCGGCCATCTTGTCACAGGCAAGCTTGGTGGGCTATATGGTACCTAATGTAAGGTGAGTCATCGCAAATACTCTTATCTCTGTGAAATCTTGACGGATTTACAAACGGTTTAGTTTCTTACAAATGTTATTAACGTGGCTATTATTCTGGATGCTTTATATATAATATGCAATTTTTTCAAAAAGTATGCAGTGTCATAATTACATCTCTGACATTTTTAACAAACCAAACCGTTTGAAAATCGGTAGAAAATTGAGCATGTTATGGTCATTTCAAAGCACATGCACCATTAACACACAATGTTATGAGTCAGCGAGCTGTCTGTGGCAATATGGCCGCCAGGTGCAGACGTCGACCTCCATTGGCCAGCAGCGCTGACGAGACATCTAGCCTTCATTATGGATATCTATGGAGGAGGTCGGCCTTCGTCACACGTTAAATGAGACAGGCTAGCAAGTGCACGTTATTGCGACATTACATCAGTGAAAAGGTCCGCCTTTGCCGCTGCAATTCAACAGCAGACAGTAGCAATTTGCACTGATATTTAAATGTTACACTTTACTTATATGTACTACCGTTTAAACAAATGTACAGTAACCTTAAACACTAAAGATTCTTATATTTTAAAGCATATTGCCCCGTAATCACTCCGTCTCCACTAACGTATTTTTTTTAACGAGCCGGAAAAGCTGCACGCATAGGATTGTGGGGGATTTGGGAGCGCGTAGGATACATATATGTATCCTTGACCGTTTATGCGAAATTCTCAGAATGAAGGACTCAGTCCTTGGTTGAAATTCGGAGTATCCTTGACATTGGACAGCCCTTTGACAGACTTCTATGACCCACACAATCAAGCTTTTGAATTTTTGGTTACTATTTACTGGCAACACCCATAGATTGTATAATTACTGGATGGAGCCATGTGTGACATCACCCGTTGGTTTGTTAAGATATCTTGGTTGCGGATGTGACGATTTTAGACTAGAGGGAGGAGTAATCTAGCTCAGTGGTTCCCAAACCTCTCCTCTGGGACCCCCAGCCAGGCCATACTTTTGTTTTAACCCTGAAATGGCACACCTGATTCAATTAGTCAAAGGTGTAATGTGTAGTTGACTAACTGAACCAGTTGTGTCGTTTCAGGGTGAAAATAAAAACATGGCCTGTCTGGGGGTCCCCGAGGAGAGGTTTGGGAACCACTGATCTAGCTAGCTAACAGATATTAATTGGGATGCTAACAAAAATAGTATTAAAACAAAATGTAACGTTACTTACCAGAAAAAAGTAAAATACCAACTGCTTTGAGTGTCTTGTCGTACAACCGAACGCCATAACCACACCTTAAACGCCCTTTTGCTTTATCGCTGATTATAAAATCAACGAGACCATAATAAAAAAACATCATGATAAACTGCAGAAGGCATAAATCTAGCGATTGAGACCATATACTCATTATGAAAATGTTTACTGAGGTAATAAATCAAGTATATTATGTCTATCATTCTCATAGATTATTACAGAAACAAGCTCTTTTGCAACCAGACGTATCACCCCCAGCTGGAATTCAGATAGAATGCAGGTTTAAGGCACTTCCTCATTTGCGTCAATTTGCCAAACCGGATGCTCACCCTGTGGTAACACCTCTAGTGAGCAACTAGCTGGCATATGCAAGCACATAGTGCCTCACCTTTACCAATCCAGGTCTATGAATCAAATTCTTCCATAATTTACACACATACACAAACCCATTAATGTTTCCTTCCTGTCTGTCTGTCTCTCTCCTCTCCTGTCCTGTCCTCCTCAGCTCTCCAGGGGTTGCCGCTCTCTCTCTCCCCCTCTCCTCTTTCTGTAAGGAAAAGGGTACAAACAGTATAGGTCAACTTGTCAAAAACCTGGAAAAATCTTAACTCAAGTCTTTTCCCCAAATGTTTTTTTTACTCTTCTTTCTAATCTTTCTACTTTATACTAAAAGATTCTGCACTTTATTTAGCACTTTATTATTCAATGTATGTATTTAGCACTTTGTTATTCAAGGCCACTAGGCACTTTGTTTGTTGATTGAATGGTAGTAGACACATTACAAGATGCTGTAGGTATTCTGGTATAATATTGGTTGCTTACAAATTACAATTGCTGGTGTATGACCTGTCCAAATATTGACAGATGTACTACATGTAAGTCGCTTTGGATAAAAATATCTGCCAAATCTCCTAAATGTAATTGTAAATATAAATTGTAAAAGAAAGCAGCTTGTTTTCTTGTTAATACTATATTTCATTAAATAAAAACTTTATGACAGCCACATCCTGCTTGAGCACCTCCCGCCAATACTGTTGCTCTTCATTTAGCTGCTGCACTAGTTTAGCGTTCACAGTCCCGCTCCGAGTGACAGATGAGTGCCGAAGCAATGCTAACATACAATTACAATGCTCTGTTCTTTTCTCATGCTCATGCACACGTTCGCGGTGTTTCCAGTCAGAAAAAAACACTAACAAATATATTTTTGTTGGTAGAAAAAAGCATACAGGTGTTGCACACTCAAAACAGGACAACTCTATTTTCGTTTGGCAACTTTATTCTTCCCAGTCCTTTGTATTTTCTTACTTTTAATCAGGTCGGACGGGAGTAAAAACACAACACCCATTTTACATTACGCAGCCAACAACCCGAACTCCCTCTCACTCCCTCGCTCAACCACCCCTGTAGCGTGCATCTTAAAGTAACACTACACCATTTCAATCAACAGTAAAAGGTATCACTCACAGACTGAGAGAAGCTGTACTAAAAAAATGTAATACACCAGCCGCGGTCGGTGGATCTTAATTGGGGAGGACGGGCTAGTATTACGCTCAGAACCGGAGTGAATGGAATGTGTGCAAATCAAAAAAACAATTGGTTTTGTTCGTTGCGCACCATTCCATTCACTCCGGTTCCGAGCGTAATACTAGCCCGTCCTCCCCAATTAAGATCCACCGACCGCTGCTGTAATACACACACATATATCTAAAACATATAATATTTGCATTACCAGATATTCAACAATATTCCAGGTCGCAACACCCTCCCCCACTAAAAAAAATAAAATGTTACCAAACATTTTCTTTTTCACAATAACACCAACATCAATGAAACAGGTAGGCATATCAACAGTTATTTGCACAGGTTACTTAATCGTCCTTCAGTTCACATCTTATCTGTTTAGTCACATGACATGAATACAAAACTATGAATATAGTAATTTTGTATCATTGCGGTGGATAGTCCATTGAAAGATCGGCTGGCCTCTCCATATCTTTCAGTATCGACAAGGAAATGACCACATACACCTCAAATAAAGTTAATTAACTTTCTCTACACCCTTTGCTCTATTACCCTCACAACCTCATATCCAGTTAATATTAGGCTACTAGATGTATTTACCATATAATTTTAAGATCTTGATACTCAATAAGTAACTAATGTCTGTGCTTATGCTTATTTATGTAAATATTCAGCATCTGAACTGTAACTCTACCATATTACAGCTAAAATATCTAACAAACTGAACTATTTAAACTAAATGTTAACCTTTTATACTCAACTTATTTTAAAGCTAATCAGCAGAAGGATGAAAAGGATACAGGACTGAAGATCTGGTGTACTGGCCAACAGGTTCCAGAGGAAGTATTTCTTGATGGTTCCCCACGCTGGATACTCCCACAGGCTGGTATGATGGTTGACCAAGGTGATCATACGTGTAAACACGTCTTGGTTGTCTCACTCTCACTGGTCTCTTCTCACACGTGCCTGCATTTTCCTGATCATCCTCAGACCCTGATCTCTCTCCAGGTTTATCTTTTGAGTCCTCAGTGTTCTGCTCTTCATCAGAATGCCCATCAAGGACAGGAACAAGATTAGATTCCTCTCTTGGTGTCTCTCTTGAATGTGTGTTTTTATTAGGTCCTCTTCTCTCTTCAGATATCCAGAAGAAGTGTTCATCATCACTCAAACTGTCTGAGTCAGTTGGGCAAGTAGTATGTTTGGGTTCCTTGCTCTCTGCTCTCTTGTCGCTCTCGTTTCTGCCAATTTTCTCTTTCAGGTTTGTTTCCTTGGACTTTGGCTTATCAATCAGGTAAGGACATGTTAAAAGAAGGTTTCGATGCAACACTCGTGTTCTCCCTTTCCCTTCCAATGGCTCAACCATGTATACTGGACTGTCTGGACTTTTCCTTTCTTTGACTACATAGGTCTGATTCTCCCAGTAGCTACGCAATTTTCCTGGTCCTCCCCTAGGTGTTAGATTTCTCACTAGAACATGATCACCAGGTTCAAGGGTGGAGCTCCAGACACGTTGGTTGTAATGCTTCTGGCCTCGCTTTGCAGCCTTTTCCAGATTTTTCATTGCGATAGCATATGCATCTTGCATCTGTTGTCTCCATTTCTCTGCATATCCACTTGGTGACCGTTTCCTCTGTGATTGTTCACGAGGAAACAACAGGTCAATTGGGAGAACAGGCTCACGTCCAAACAGAAGAAAGAATGGCGAAAACCCTGTTGCTTCATGTACCGTAGAGTTGTAAGCATGAACTACTTTATTCAGATGTTCTTTCCAACTTGCTTTCTGGGTCTCTTCGAGTGTACGTAACATTCCTAGCAAGGTCCTATTGAAGCGTTTAGCAGGATTGGCTTAAGGGTGATATGGTGATGTCCGTGAGTGCCGGATCCCACTGTAGCTCTGGAGTTTGCGGAAGAGTTCATTTTCAAATTCCCTGCCTTGATCATGATGAATTTTTGATGGGAAACCGAATCTTGTGATGAAATCGTCAAATATCTTTCTGGCTGCAGTTTTTCCAGATTTATTCCTAGTCGCATATGCTTGTGCATATTTTGTAAAATGGTCAACAATGACGAGTATGTATTCTTCCCCACCTCTGCTCTTCTCCAAATAAAGATAATCAATTGAGATAATTTCGAATGGGGCAGACGTCTCAATACTCTGTATAGGCGTCCTAGTTACTCGATTGGGTTTCTTTTGCTTAACACAGTGACACATCTTGGTTACATACTGTTCCATTTCTTGTCTCATTTTCGGCCAAAAGAAGCGATCTCTTGCCATGGCAATCATTCTGTCAGCCCCTAGGTGTCCCATGTCTTCATGTAAATGTTGGTAAATTACATGTTTTAGTGACTCGGGAACCACCAGTTGATCTCTTACTGCAGTTGCTCTGCGGAGGATCCCGTTGTCACTCAGTCTTAGACAAGGCCACTCCCTGAGTAGAAGTCGCACTGATAAAGCTTCTCTAAGCTTTTCCTTGTGTGTGAGGCAAGTGGAACTTTCCTTAAGAGACAGTATCCTACCAATTGCTGGATCTGCCTTTTGAGCAGCTCTCAGTTATTCTACTGTGAGAGGCGGTATTGCTGTTGATATACTCCATTCTGTTGGAAGAGCTTCCACATTGCATGTGACCGACGAAATCCAATCTCTCTCTCCTGTCACACTAAGTGCCTCTCCAATTGCACCCAGCACCTCCTGTTGACACTCTTTTGTGCAGTCCTGTATGACTTCCTCAATGGGCTGCGGTCTCCGTGACAGGAAATCTGCATCTCTGTTCACTCTTCCGGGTCTGTATTTGAGCGTAAATCGGTAATCTGCTAATTCAGCCACCCACCTGTGTCCAGTTTCATTAAATTTGGCTGTCTTGGTGACATATACCAGGGGGTTGTTGTCACTGTATACAGTGAAATGTGGCGCATGACACACATAATCACGAAAACGCTCTGTAACAGCCCATTTGAGCGCTAGAAATTCAAGTTTTCCTGAGTGTAACTTGTAATTCCTTTCAGATGCCGTTAATGTTCTGGACCCATATGCTATGACTCGTAATGTGCCCTCTTGACGCTGGTATAAAACCGCACCTAGACCTTCTTCGGACGCATCAATGTGTAACACAAATGGTTTCTCTAGGTCAGGGAATGCCATTATTGGTGGGTTTGACAACCGGTCAACGATATTCTGAAGAGTTACTCTATGAGTGTCAGTCCATTGAACTGGATAGGATGGTGGTAGTTGAGATGACAGGGGACCACCTTTCCTCCTCCTGGGACTGCTTTGTCCCATATGGGGGGGTTTGGCTAACAGTGCATACAGAGGCCTGGCTATTCTGGAAAAGTCAGCAATGTAAGGGCGATAATAACTAAGAAAACCCAGCAGTTTTCTCACCTCACGAACCACACCTTTCTCACCTCACGAACCTTCAGTGCTTGCACTGCCTCAACTTCCTTTGGGTTCATCTTGTATCCCTCTGCTGAGATTATGCGTCCAACGTAGCAGACTTCCCTTTTGAAAAAGTCACATTTTGTTGGTCTGAGTTTGATGCCACATTCTCTTTGACGCTGGAGTACTTGTCTGACATTCTGTAGATGTTTTTCAAAGTCATTACTGAACACCAACACATCATCAAGATAAGGGACACAGATGTTATCCCTTAGGTCATGCAGACACCCTTCCATGTAGCGCTGGAAAGTAGCTGGGGCATTTGAAAGGCCAAATGGGATTCTGACCCATTCATATAAACCCCATGGTGTAATGAATTCAGTACAGGCTCATCTTTCATTGCCCATAAACCCCTGGTGATAGGCTTTACCTCGGTCCAATACTGTAAACCAAGAGTTGCCTCCCAGGTTATCCAAGATCACTTGTATCCTCGGGATTGGGTGGCGGTCTGGCTGAGTCTTGCCGTTCAGCTGTCTGTAGTCTATGCATAAGCGTAAGCTCCCATCTTTTTTTCTGACACAGACAACTGGCGAAGAATAAGATGAATGTGACTCCTGGATCCAGCCTCTGATCAGAAGGTCCTGAATGTGGTTTTTCACCTCATGATAGAGATGAGGGATTGAATTGTAGGTCTTCTGAACAGGGATGTTGTCCTTCAGGATGAGCTCCATTTTTAGTTCAGGTATGCACCCTGTGTCCCAGTCATCCCTAGCAAAGACGTCACACTCTTGTTGTAACATTTGCTTTACCTGCTGTCTATGCTGGAGCTAGGTTAGGCTGTCTTGGTAGGGTTGCCTCACAACTGCTGGACGACGGAGGTGTCTCACCATTTGCAGCCTTCACCTCTAGGGGATAGACAGCTTCAACACTCTATAACCAGCCCAGTGCAGTGCAACGAGGTAATGTGATGTCATAGGACGTCATGTTCTCAACTGTCAGCATTATCGTGTCCTTGTCTGTCTGTGGGAGTTCTACCAGCTGCTCTCTGACCATTAGTCCTGTTGGCCACGACGGGTCCTGGTTAGGTTCAAGTGTTGCTTCAGTCGTCCACACATCACATACACCTCCTTGTGCTTCGGGATAATAACAGGTTTTCTTCCTGATCTGGCTATATGTAGACCCTTATCAGGCTCTTTTTCCTTTAGGATGGACAAAACTGTTTTAGCAGTGGACTGTCCTATCTTGAGGGCTGAACATAAGTTTTTCACCAGTTGGTGTGGGGGGACACTGTCTTCAGCTGTATTTCTTTGGGTCAGTTCCTCAATCACATTAAAGCCTATGATGGGGCGTTCCAAATCACTACTGGTTACCAGTATAGGCACCAAGAGTGGTCTGTCACTTAGACCAGCAACTGCATCTTTTGACAGGTTGAACTCCACTCCCATCCATCCCTCATAAGGGATCTCTGTCCCATTAGCTGCTGAAAGATCAAGACCTCCATCTTCAAGTAACTCACTTACAGGCCTCACCTCAACCTCAGGTAGGTGTTTCTCTTTCCAGCTCTTGCCCACAATCGACACCTGCGACCCTGTATCCCAGAGTATTGTGGTACTGACGCCTCCCAGAAAACCATGCACTAAGCATCTCCTGCCTACCAGCTTCGCTGCTCGCTGTTGCCTACCAGAGGGAGGTACTCCAGTGCTATCCAAGCCTAATGAGTGAGTCAATCCTTCAGTGTGGGATAGAATTTCGATCTTGTTTGTGGTAGCTGATGTCCTTTTCCCGCGGCAACCTGCTGCCCAGTGGTCACTGCTGCCACACTTGTAGGAATGGTTACACTTCCCTTCTGTGTTAGCTGTCTCACATTGTTTACATTTCCTAGAATTTACAAAACTGTTCTGCTGATGCCGCCTTGGTGTACCTATGCTTCCCACATTTGACACAGGAGACATAGCGGCCTGAGTTAAGATGGCTATTTGCGTGGTCAGGTTCTGAATTGCATCACATATTGCTTGGTTTCCTTTGTCAACTTTTTCCATCAGTGTGTCACGTTTGTTAGTTTCTTTCTGTTTTGCTTTATTGTGTTTTACATTTGAGTGGCTATCTGGTTCAGTGTCTTCATTTTCACTATTGACTACTACTACTCTAGCCATCCTGTTCTTGTTACCAGATGAAAGTGTATTTTTTCTTTCAATTTCCATGCTGTATGCAGCATTAACTTTCTCCAACAGGATCTCATCTTCTACTTTTGAGCCTAGTAGGTATGGTTTTAAATCAGTACGAATGGCATCCTGCAGACCAGTCAAAATTGTTAGAAGGAATTGATTCTGGATTAGTTCTGGATTATACTTTAGTCCTGTTCTCACCCTATCTGGGGCAAGAATAACTTCTTGTCTCAAGTCCATGATCCGTACCAAGAATTCAATTGGTGTTTCTCTGGGCTCCTGTGCAGCACGGGTGAGCGAATGATACAATTCCGTTGCATCTTTTTCAACATAGTGACTCCTCAAAATATGTTTCAAAGTTGGGAGTGTCAAATCTGTTCTTTTCTCAAGATAACTCCTTAGCTTTATTCCTGGAGCAATAGCCTGAATAACAGCTTCTACTATTTCGCAATCATCATATCCCTTTTTCAAAGCACGTTGAATTTGTCTCTCAAGACTCACATAACTCAGTTTATCTTTTTGATTTGGTTCTCCAATTTGTCCAATTATTTTTAGATCCCTCTTATAGAGCGGATGGGCTACAGCAGGGGTGCCCACACTTTTTTGCATGATGATCTACTTTTAAAATGTTCAACTCAATGAGATCTACCAACTTAAAAAGAGTTTATTTAAAAGAAAAAAACACACTTAAAATGCTTGTTGTTTCTACTGCATGTATCTCTATATGGAATTCTTCATCTAGAGAAACGTTAATAAATGTTGATTGTTGATATTCTATTTTA